>OX438961.1:12909966-12917466 GCA_949316185.1 Pyrausta nigrata
TGGCCAGATCGTCGGCACGTTCATTGCCGGGGAGGCCTGCATGTGCCTTTATCCAGAACAAGGATACATCTTTGCCCTGGGTAAAGGCTTTCCTCAGGCTTTCCCTCGTCTCCACGGCTAGGGGGTGGAGGGAGCCATGGTTGGTGATCGTCTCCAAAGCGGCCATCGAATCACTATATAGACCATAGCTCTTCTCCCTCCCCTTCAGGACTTCGCCCATTGCCCTGCATATAGCCAATAGTTCCGCCTGGTAGACTGTGCAGTACTCGGACAGACAAAATTTTCGGTTCCGAATCTCGGCCTCACCTTTCCATATGGAAAGTGCGGCTCCGACCTTCCCCTCGATTTTGCTGCCGTCGGTGAAGATACGCACCTCCTGCACGTTGTACCTGTCCACAAGGCTTTGGTCTACCAGACATTCAAACTTTATGGCTACATGCGTAGCGGGATGTGGAGTCTCCGCAAATCCCACCGGACTCTCGGTCTCTCTGTCTCCCAACTCTGGTAGGGATGACCCTCTCTTCGTCTCATACAGGGCGGCTGCCTCCTGTATTCTGAGGTCGAGAGGCAGTATCCCCGCCAGGGTCAGTGCCGAGTGTAGAGAGACTGTCCGGTACGATCTGCAAAGCTTCTGAGCGAAGCCCCTTTGCACCGAATTCAGCAACTTCTGTACCCCGATCTTGCTGGCCGCAGGAGCCCACGCTGCCGCGGCGTACATTATAACCGGCTCGACTGCCGCTGTATAAATTAGGCGAATCACCTCAGGGTGAAGCCCCCAATTTACCTTTGCGGCCCTAGAGAGCTGTTTATATATATCTAAGGCTCTCTTGGTTTGATTTGCTACATGTGTTCTGAAAGTTAATTTATTATCAATCGTGAGCCCTAGAATTTTTACTTCCTTAAAGGTGGCGACGTCAACCCCCCCCATACTAAGCAGTGGTGTGTCGTACTGGAGCTTTCTAGTTAGCACCATCGCACAGGTTTTGTGTGGAGCAAACTTAAGTTTGTTCCGTGCTCCCCACCGCTGGACATAATCAAGGGCTGCGTTCGCCTTCCTTGCAATTTCGATTGCCGTATCACCGTCAAACACTAGCACGACGTCATCGGCAAAAGCCTGGACGTAATGTCCCCCATCCGCCAACCCCCGCAGTAGAGGGTCCAACAAAAGGTTCCAAAGGATTGGACCACCAACTGACCCTTGCACGCATCCTTTGTTGGTGCTTCTTACCGCTTCTTCCCCGGCGAATCTTACACTGACTTTTCTGCGCTCCAGATAGCTATCCAGTAGCCTCCTGACATTTACCGGACACTTTTCCTCAGCCAGACGGACTCTGATTGCCGGCCACCATGCGCTATCGAAGGCCCCCTCTATATCCAATGACACTAGGGTTACCAGCTTCTTCAGCTCAATCTTACCCTTAATACGGTGTATTAGATTATAGAGGGCGTCCTCGGTGCTCCTCTGGGGCATGAATCCGTACTGGCGAGTACTAATCCTCGGTACTAGATGCCATTTGATCCTTGCTACTATGATCTTTTCCAGGACCTTCCCCAGTACCGGCAACAGACCAATAGGTCTGTAAGCCTTGGGTTTCGTGTAATCGTCCTTGCCCGGTTTTCTCAATACCACCACTGTGGCTTCCTTCCAGATGTCCGGGAAGTGTCCGATCAGTAGACACTTGTTACACAGGGCAAGGAAGGCGTCCAGGTCCTGGTGGATAGCCCGGCTGCAGATGTCTGCTGTGAAGCCATCCGCTCCTGGGGCCTTCTTTGGATTAAAACTCCCCACCGCAGTCTTCAGCTCCACCTCGGTAAATGGTGGGTCATGTTGTTCATCATGCCTCAACTCATTTACCTTCTTCGCTGACTCTCTTGTCATGCGATGGTGTTCATCGTCAGTTTCCTCCAGGTCTTGTGGGTAGAATGTCTCCGCTAGTAAGTTCGCCGATTCTCTTGGGTTTAAGTGTGCTCCATCCTTGGTTAGGGTCAGATCTTCTGTTCTCCTGGTGGTCCGGCCTATCACTCTATAAATCCCCTCCCATAGGCCTTCTCGGTCTTGCTTGCTGCAGAACTCCTTCCAGCTGTCAATTTGGGCTTTCTTGGCTTGGCACTCGTATTCTTCTTTCTTTTTCAGGTACTCAGCTACCACTATGTCTCTGCGGTGCGGTGCCGCGTTTCTGATCTTACGCCTGAAGGTAGTGGTAACTTTTTTCAGCCTTGCGAGCTCATCATTCCACCATGGGATCTTGAGTACCTCTGTACTCTTCTTCGCCGGCATGCTGTTCTTGCAGGCTTCTGTTATGGCGTTGGTGTATTCTCTAACAAGTTGCTCGAGCTGGTCACGGTCTACGATATCGTTTATCCGTCCCACGCTTATGTTGTCACGAGTTTTTACCTCTGTCAAAGTGGTGTCGAAGAGATCCCAGTTTGCTTTTTTAGTATTGTAGAGTCTGGTTGTCCTCTCGACTTTCAGACCTCTACTTTTGCGGAAACTTATTTTGAATGTAATAGCATTGTGGTCCGAGCTCGTCATCTCCTGGTCTACCTTCCAGTTATCGACTAGTTCCAGCAAGTCTTCGGAACAGGCTGTAATATCTACGTAGCTGGTGAGCACCCTTGTACCTCTCACGGTATCAAACGTGGGTGTATCACCTCTGTTGAGTACCTGCAATCCTGACTCTTCCAGGGCCCCGGACATTTCTTCACCCCTGTGGTCCTCTACGGTGCTGCCCCACCAGGTACTCTTGGCGTTGCTGTCTCCGCCTATCAGCAGTAATCTTGGGCCCAGCTCCTCTACGACCTCCCTCAGCCGCTCCAGGTATGGCCCTATGGGTTGATCCGGTTCAAAGTAGAAGGACACCGCCGCGATTTCCCAGGTGCTGGTTCGGATCCTCACTGCGACAATATTGTCGCTCGTGAGTTTCGGGCACTGTATGACGTCGAGCTCGCCGTCGAAGACGACAATCGCCGCCTTAACAGTCCCATCTCCTACTGCAGCGTTCTGGTAGACTCTCGCCCCACGGTAGTCCTTCATCCTCTTCACCCTGCCCACATAAGGCTCCTGGACCAGCGCAAACGCCAATTTGCGTCTGCTGGCCTCCACCATGAGCTCGGTCGTTGCAAGTTCCTTGCGCTGTAGGTTCGCCTGAGCCACTGCATAACATCTGGTTGGGGCGCCTGCCCCGGAACGCGTTGGAACCACCTTAGCAGTACTGAACCTTTGCTCGTGCCAGTGCCTCCCACTTCCTACGCACCGGGCATTCCGAGCTGAACGCATTGTGTTCTACGTGTTCCAGCTTGGCTGTTATGCAGTTGCAGCACCTTGGTGGTTCTGCTGCTAGCCAATCAGCACATTCGCTTCTCATGTGAGGTCCTCCACAGTGCGTGCATTTTGGTGTTACATCCTTGCAGAAGCGCCTTCCGTGTCCATACGCCAAACACATTGAGCATTGGACTAGTGGCGATTGGTCTGCAACTCGCACTCGCTGCATGTCAATGTGAACTGCGCCTTTCTCTATAAGCCGGTTGTACACCTGTGGAGACACTCTCAATACCACGTGGTTCAGTAGTGGGTTCCTTGCCTTGCGCTTGAATTTGATTTCTACGCGGTTATCCCGTTCTTCGAGGCCACGAAAAACCAACCCGTTTTGGTTCCTCAGTGCCGTCAGCAGGTCTTGATCGCTGTGGCTAGAGATAACATCTCTGAGTATCACCATCGGGTCTTGGTTCTTCATGTCCTCGAATCGGAGATGGTTCGCAGCGCATTGGAGTCTCTCTTTGACTTTGTCGCGTTCCTCTGTGGTTCTGCAGCCAATGATCACTTTCTTATCCTTAACCTTTCGGACCTTCTCTACTGTTACCCAGCCATCCTTAGCATTCACCGCGTCACTAACCCGCTTCATCACTTCGTCCCCCGTCTCGGTCTCATTTTTAGACTCGATGACGATCGAGTGAAGCGCACTCTTCCTCTCTACCATCGGTCTGTTTGATGGCACTGCTGCCACACTAGCGTATGTTATCTGCTGTTTTACAGTCTCATGCTGAAGGATGATGGTCTCCCTGAGTTTCTCTATTTCCTTTTGAGTATTGTCGATTTTTTCACCCTGATCTTTCAATAATTTAATTAATTCTTTTCTCTCCGTACCTAGATGTTCCTGGACTACCGTTTTTGTAATTTCCCCTTCTCCTTGTCCTGTTCCTGACTTTTCACCTTTTTTATTTTCTGTTTCAGGTCGTCCTGTCGCTGCCGCCTCTTCCTTCACCAGCTGGTACAGTTTCTCCACTGCCAGGGTAATCCCGGCCTTCAGATCTGCCCTCAGGTTGCGTGACTCTCCAATGTGAGTTTTCGCTCTCTGAAGCCAGTTCCGGGCCTGGATCACCCTGTCAGTGCCTTTAGCTGGGTCGAGTCTTGCAGCCGGCGACACCGCCGCCGACTCCGTCGAGGCCCTTCGAGCTGTCATCTTAGGCTCAGCAGGGAGGGCCGTCTTCGGTTTAGCCTTCGGCGGTGCCGCGGGGGCCAGAGTGGCCTTCCTGGGTGAGTGGGCGTGTATTGTCGAGGTACAAGTTCTCGGCTCTACAGTGGCGCTCTCCCATTCGCCGATGCTGCGCCTCACGCTTGAGGTCTGGGTCGGTGTGGTCTGAGAAGGTCCTGCCCTCTCTCCGTCTACCTCGCGCCTCGGAGATATGGGGGGGTTTGTCGTCGCGACCTTTTTAGCAGGGGTGCGTGCTGTTGCCATTTTGTAAGGACAGAGCTTTGTCGTGTCAAAATAAAGAGAACTGGTTCAATAGAACTTTGTAAACTATACCTAAGAGCACTGGTCAATAGACACAGCGGTCAAAACTATCCTAACAATAATTAAATAAAATAAAATAGAAGAAATATAAAAGGAAGTAAAAATTTTTAAAACTCTATGTAGAGATAATGTCTCAGTTGAGTGCCTACCCTGTAGCGCTTTTGAAGTAAAGTACCTCAGAAGAAATTTCGTGTCTCTTGGACCTCTGGTTGCCGAGCAATTTAACTTTAAAGATTTCCAAGATGGCGGACAATATGGCCGCCGGGTTTTTAGAAAGCTCGTATCTCCTTGACCAGTGGTCCCACAAACTCAGGAAAAAACTTTTTCCGGGTTGTTCGCGCCTCTCTACGACTTGGCTAAAACGGCTCTACCAACTTTTTGCAAAATTTTGACTCTACCGGTTTAAGACTCTACCCTAGCTGGTCTCTGCGGGAGTCAATCCTATGCGTTCCAGTTGAAACCGCGACCTTCTAGGTCCAACGGGGGCGGAGCTATGGGTCTCAAGGCAAAAACAAGATGGCGGACCAAAATGGCCGACAATACTTTGAAGCACCGTATCTCCGCAGCCGCTAATCCCAGAGAGCCGTGCTTGATATCTTTGTAATCGTCTCTAAGACGGCTATCCAGATCCGGTTCCCGCTCAAATAGGTAAAGTCCAAAATCACAGTTAAAAAATACCTCTATGTAGAGTTCGTGAACGTCAATATAACAGCAAGGGTACACAGTTTTATCACTTATATTCTAACAATAAAAAATTAAAAACCTATAAAAACACGTTTGACTCTATAATTTTTAAGGGGCTCTATGTAGAGCCACGGGCTCTATGGGGCGAGTGTGCGCCTTGTCAAGACCTCTCTAACGACGTGCCGTTTGCTGGAATCGGTGCATAAACACTGGAGTTATTGCCAAACTGAATTTTGCCCTATTTTCCGATTTTCGTAATTTCAAACTCAAAATGACCCCCCTGAATTTTGAGATTTTCTCCAAAATTTTTGCACCGATTCGTTGATTCTGATGAAAAAATGATCGTCACGTCGCTAGATTTTTGAAATTTCAACCCCTGAATTTTTTACACCCCTTACAAATTTTAGACCTTGCAAAAAACCCTTACTTTGTAATTACTATATTAATAACTTATGTTAAATTTAAAATTCTACAAATTGTATAAACTAATGACCAACTAGCTAGACTATCTTATGGTTTTTTAAAATATTAAAAATTTAATTTCTTGTTATTTTAAAGTATTTTTGAAGTTAAGGGTTGAAAATGTTATAATTTTATAGAAACTTTGATATATAATATGAAAATTTTATCAAAAAAAAGTTAAAAATACTGTATTATTTTTCTAACTACTAAGGCACGTTTATTGACACAAAAATTTTTTGAAAAAGTTTATAAATTAAAATACAAAAAGACAAAACAAAATAAGGGTTGTTTTGACCTACACACACAATTAATTAAATAACTCGGCCCCTATAATGACTAGGGCGCTCGAGTTTCCTGGAAAATATACACAGATAAATGCACAATATAAAATAAATTTACTCGCCCTCGCGCAATCTACCCCTACTGTGCAGGGGGTGTACAAAGTTTAAATTACTAAATTTCTACAAATAAAAACACACTAAATAATTACTTTTTATTAGAATTTAAACTTTTTTATTTATAACCTGGTCCTAACTATTAGCAATATAGCCTCCAAAAAAATTTTTGAATTTCTAGGGGGGTAGTTTTCACCCTTAATAATTTTTTCCCTTCGAATTTTTTAAAAAGGTTTTCCACCAGGTAGCAGCGGTCACCCCTAGTCCCAGGCCGAAAACCCCATCAAAAAAGGACCCCTGGTTGTCAAAATATTGATTTTACAAAATTTTTCTAAGTTTTTTGTTCATTGACTTAGAAAAATTTTCTTAGCAAGTTTACGTACACAATAACCCCTAAATACTTTGTTAAATTTAAGAAAATAAGCTATTTTTTTAGAAGGCAAGACTAAACTGACACTGATCTATGTTCCGGAAAGTTTTTGACTTTATGGGGGGTGGTTTTCACCCCTAAAAATTTTTTGAAAATTTTCAACCCCCTTGAATTTTGAAAAGTTTTTACCTCTAGTTAGTCCCGGTAACCCTAGGCCCTATGCCGGAAACCCCACTGAAAATGAACCCCTGGTTGTCTAATTACAGATTTTATAAATTTTTCCTAATTTTATGTTTCATCGACTTAGAAAAATTTTTGTTTGGTCGAATACCAGCTAACTTTGCTGTTCTGGTAATTTTTTATGCTAATTCGGGCTCTAATAAAAACTAAAATATTGATGGCGCGTGGATTTTGATAACACCACTAGATAGGGTGTAAAGAGACCTATTTAGTGGTGTGTCAAAGTGAATTTTAGCACAACCCTTAAGGGGTGAAATTACTTTTTTAAAATCTAAAATAATTGTTTCGCGTCGGCAAAACACGTAAAAACCTTATAATTATGGAAGTATAGGTCCTAAAATTCTAAACTAAAATTTACTTGCTAGGTTATATTTTATTACACCCTAAAATAATTTTTAAGAGTTTCTAGGGTTGCCACTTTTCAACCCCTGATTTTTTGAAAAGTTCAGAGTTGAATATCAAAAAATTTTCTTTATTAAATCTAATGCAAAATTTTTATATAATATAGGACAAAGGCTAAACTATTTAACAATATACTAAAACACTAGGGTTGCCG
>OX438961.1:12924966-12927466 GCA_949316185.1 Pyrausta nigrata
GGTTAGGTTAGGTTAGGTTAGGTTAGGTTAGGTTAGGTTAGGTTAGGTTAGGTTAGGTTAGGTTAGGTTAGGTTAGGTTAGGTTAGGTTAGGTTAGGTTAGGTTAGGTTAGGTTAGGTTAGGTTAGGTTAGGTTAGGTTAGGTTAGGTTAGGTTAGGTTAGGTTAGGTTAGGTTAGGTTAGGTTAGGTTAGGTTAGGTTAGGTTAGGTTAGGTTAGGTTAGGTTAGGTTAGGTTAGGTTAGGTTAGGTTAGGTTAGGTTAGGTTAGGTTAGGTTAGGTTAGGTTAGGTTAGGTTAGGTTAGGTTAGGTTAGGTTAGGTTAGGTTAGGTTAGGTTAGGTTAGGTTAGGTTAGGTTAGGTTAGGTTAGGTTAGGTTAGGTTAGGTTAGGTTAGGTTAGGTTAGGTTAGGTTAGGTTAGGTTAGGTTAGGTTAGGTTAGGTTAGGTTAGGTTAGGTTAGGTTAGGTTAGGTTAGGTTAGGTTAGGTTAGGTTAGGTTAGGTTAGGTTAGGTTAGGTTAGGTTAGGTTAGGTTAGGTTAGGTTAGGTTAGGTTAGGTTAGGTTAGGTTAGGTTAGGTTAGGTTAGGTTAGGTTAGGTTAGGTTAGGTTAGGTTAGGTTAGGTTAGGTTAGGTTAGGTTAGGTTAGGTTAGGTTAGGTTAGGTTAGGTTAGGTTAGGTTAGGTTAGGTTAGGTTAGGTTAGGTTAGGTTAGGTTAGGTTAGGTTAGGTTAGGTTAGGTTAGGTTAGGTTAGGTTAGGTTAGGTTAGGTTAGGTTAGGTTAGGTTAGGTTAGGTTAGGTTAGGTTAGGTTAGGTTAGGTTAGGTTAGGTTAGGTTAGGTTAGGTTAGGTTAGGTTAGGTTAGGTTAGGTTAGGTTAGGTTAGGTTAGGTTAGGTTAGGTTAGGTTAGGTTAGGTTAGGTTAGGTTAGGTTAGGTTAGGTTAGGTTAGGTTAGGTTAGGTTAGGTTAGGTTAGGTTAGGTTAGGTTAGGTTAGGTTAGGTTAGGTTAGGTTAGGTTAGGTTAGGTTAGGTTAGGTTAGGTTAGGTTAGGTTAGGTTAGGTTAGGTTAGGTTAGGTTAGGTTAGGTTAGGTTAGGTTAGGTTAGGTTAGGTTAGGTTAGGTTAGGTTAGGTTAGGTTAGGTTAGGTTAGGTTAGGTTAGGTTAGGTTAGGTTAGGTTAGGTTAGGTTAGGTTAGGTTAGGTTAGGTTAGGTTAGGTTAGGTTAGGTTAGGTTAGGTTAGGTTAGGTTAGGTTAGGTTAGGTTAGGTTAGGTTAGGTTAGGTTAGGTTAGGTTAGGTTAGGTTAGGTTAGGTTAGGTTAGGTTAGGTTAGGTTAGGTTAGGTTAGGTTAGGTTAGGTTAGGTTAGGTTAGGTTAGGTTAGGTTAGGTTAGGTTAGGTTAGGTTAGGTTAGGTTAGGTTAGGTTAGGTTAGGTTAGGTTAGGTTAGGTTAGGTTAGGTTAGGTTAGGTTAGGTTAGGTTAGGTTAGGTTAGGTTAGGTTAGGTTAGGTTAGGTTAGGTTAGGTTAGGTTAGGTTAGGTTAGGTTAGGTTAGGTTAGGTTAGGTTAGGTTAGGTTAGGTTAGGTTAGGTTAGGTTAGGTTAGGTTAGGTTAGGTTAGGTTAGGTTAGGTTAGGTTAGGTTAGGTTAGGTTAGGTTAGGTTAGGTTAGGTTAGGTTAGGTTAGGTTAGGTTAGGTTAGGTTAGGTTAGGTTAGGTTAGGTTAGGTTAGGTTAGGTTAGGTTAGGTTAGGTTAGGTTAGGTTAGGTTAGGTTAGGTTAGGTTAGGTTAGGTTAGGTTAGGTTAGGTTAGGTTAGGTTAGGTTAGGTTAGGTTAGGTTAGGTTAGGTTAGGTTAGGTTAGGTTAGGTTAGGTTAGGTTAGGTTAGGTTAGGTTAGGTTAGGTTAGGTTAGGTTAGGTTAGGTTAGGTTAGGTTAGGTTAGGTTAGGTTAGGTTAGGTTAGGTTAGGTTAGGTTAGGTTAGGTTAGGTTAGGTTAGGTTAGGTTAGGTTAGGTTAGGTTAGGTTAGGTTAGGTTAGGTTAGGTTAGGTTAGGTTAGGTTAGGTTAGGTTAGGTTAGGTTAGGTTAGGTTAGGTTAGGTTAGGTTAGGTTAGGTTAGGTTAGGTTAGGTTAGGTTAGGTTAGGTTAGGTTAGGTTAGGTTAGGTTAGGTTA
Source organism: Pyrausta nigrata (assembly GCA_949316185.1). NCBI lineage: Eukaryota > Metazoa > Arthropoda > Insecta > Lepidoptera > Crambidae > Pyrausta > Pyrausta nigrata. The sequence goes on from OX438961.1 coordinate 12,927,122, forward strand.
GGTTAGGTTAGGTTAGGTTAGGTTAGGTTAGGTTAGGTTAGGTTAGGTTAGGTTAGGTTAGGTTAGGTTAGGTTAGGTTAGGTTAGGTTAGGTTAGGTTAGGTTAGGTTAGGTTAGGTTAGGTTAGGTTAGGTTAGGTTAGGTTAGGTTAGGTTAGGTTAGGTTAGGTTAGGTTAGGTTAGGTTAGGTTAGGTTAGGTTAGGTTAGGTTAGGTTAGGTTAGGTTAGGTTAGGTTAGGTTAGGTTAGGTTAGGTTAGGTTAGGTTAGGTTAGGTTAGGTTAGGTTAGGTTAGGTTAGGTTAGGTTAGGTTAGGTTAGGTTAGGTTAGGTTAGGTTAGGTTAGGTTA
>OX438962.1:0-20000 GCA_949316185.1 Pyrausta nigrata
TAACCTAACCTAACCTAACCTAACCTAACCTAACCTAACCTAACCTAACCTAACCTAACCTAACCTAACCTAACCTAACCTAACCTAACCTAACCTAACCTAACCTAACCTAACCTAACCTAACCTAACCTAACCTAACCTAACCTAACCTAACCTAACCTAACCTAACCTAACCTAACCTAACCTAACCTAACCTAACCTAACCTAACCTAACCTAACCTAACCTAACCTAACCTAACCTAACCTAACCTAACCTAACCTAACCTAACCTAACCTAACCTAACCTAACCTAACCTAACCTAACCTAACCTAACCTAACCTAACCTCAACCTAACCTAACCTAACCTAACCTAACCTAACCTAACCTAACCTAACCTAACCTAACCTAACCTAACCTAACCTAACCTAACCTAACCTAACCTAACCTAACCTAACCTAACCTAACCTAACCTAACCTAACCTAACCTAACCTAACCTAACCTAACCTAACCTAACCTAACCTAACCTAACCTAACCTAACCTAACCTAACCTAACCTAACCTAACCTAACCTAACCTAACCTAACCTAACCTAACCTAACCTAACCTAACCTAACCTAACCTAACCTAACCTAACCTAACCTAACCTAACCTAACCTAACCTAACCTAACCTAACCTAACCTAACCTAACCTAACCTAACCTAACCTAACCTAACCTAACCTAACCTAACCTAACCTAACCTAACCTAACCTAACCTAACCTAACCTAACCTAACCTAACCTAACCTAACCTAACCTAACCTAACCTAACCTAACCTAACCTAACCTAACCTAACCTAACCTAACCTAACCTAACCTAACCTAACCTAACCTAACCTAACCTAACCTAACCTAACCTAACCTAACCTAACCTAACCTAACCTAACCTAACCTAACCTAACCTAACCTAACCTAACCTAACCTAACCTAACCTAACCTAACCTAACCTAACCTAACCTAACCTAACCTAACCTAACCTAACCTAACCTAACCTAACCTAACCTAACCTAACCTAACCTAACCTAACCTAACCTAACCTAACCTAACCTAACCTAACCTAACCTAACCTAACCTAACCTAACCTAACCTAACCTAACCTAACCTAACCTAACCTAACCTAACCTAACCTAACCTAACCTAACCTAACCTAACCTAACCTAACCTAACCTAACCTAACCTAACCTAACCTAACCTAACCTAACCTAACCTAACCTAACCTAACCTAACCTAACCTAACCTAACCTAACCTAACCTAACCTAACCTAACCTAACCTAACCTAACCTAACCTAACCTAACCTAACCTAACCTAACCTAACCTAACCTAACCTAACCTAACCTAACCTAACCTAACCTAACCTAACCTAACCTAACCTAACCTAACCTAACCTAACCTAACCTAACCTAACCTAACCTAACCTAACCTAACCTAACCTAACCTAACCTAACCTAACCTAACCTAACCTAACCTAACCTAACCTAACCTAACCTAACCTAACCTAACCTAACCTAACCTAACCTAACCTAACCTAACCTAACCTAACCTAACCTAACCTAACCTAACCTAACCTAACCTAACCTAACCTAACCTAACCTAACCTAACCTAACCTAACCTAACCTAACCTAACCTAACCTAACCTAACCTAACCTAACCTAACCTAACCTAACCTAACCTAACCTAACCTAACCTAACCTAACCTAACCTAACCTAACCTAACCTAACCTAACCTAACCTAACCTAACCTAACCTAACCTAACCTAACCTAACCTAACCTAACCTAACCTAACCTAACCTAACCTAACCTAACCTAACCTAACCTAACCTAACCTAACCTAACCTAACCTAACCTAACCTAACCTAACCTAACCTAACCTAACCTAACCTAACCTAACCTAACCTAACCTAACCTAACCTAACCTAACCTAACCTAACCTAACCTAACCTAACCTAACCTAACCTAACCTAACCTAACCTAACCTAACCTAACCTAACCTAACCTAACCTAACCTAACCTAACCTAACCTAACCTAACCTAACCTAACCTAACCTAACCTAACCTAACCTAACCTAACCTAACCTAACCTAACCTAACCTAACCTAACCTAACCTAACCTAACCTAACCTAACCTAACCTAACCTAACCTAACCTAACCTAACCTAACCTAACCTAACCTAACCTAACCTAACCTAACCTAACCTAACCTAACCTAACCTAACCTAACCTAACCTAACCTAACCTAACCTAACCTAACCTAACCTAACCTAACCTAACCTAACCTAACCTAACCTAACCTAACCTAACCTAACCTAACCTAACCTAACCTAACCTAACCTAACCTAACCTAACCTAACCTAACCTAACCTAACCTAACCTAACCTAACCTAACCTAACCTAACCTAACCTAACCTAACCTAACCTAACCTAACCTAACCTAACCTAACCTAACCTAACCTAACCTAACCTAACCTAACCTAACCTAACCTAACCTAACCTAACCTAACCTAACCTAACCTAACCTAACCTAACCTAACCTAACCTAACCTAACCTAACCTAACCTAACCTAACCTAACCTAACCTAACCTAACCTAACCTAACCTAACCTAACCTAACCTAACCTAACCTAACCTAACCTAACCTAACCTAACCTAACCTAACCTAACCTAACCTAACCTAACCTAACCTAACCTAACCTAACCTAACCTAACCTAACCTAACCTAACCTAACCTAACCTAACCTAACCTAACCTAACCTAACCTAACCTAACCTAACCTAACCTAACCTAACCTAACCTAACCTAACCTAACCTAACCTAACCTAACCTAACCTAACCTAACCTAACCTAACCTAACCTAACCTAACCTAACCTAACCTAACCTAACCTAACCTAACCTAACCTAACCTAACCTAACCTAACCTAACCTAACCTAACCTAACCTAACCTAACCTAACCTAACCTAACCTAACCTAACCTAACCTAACCTAACCTAACCTAACCTAACCTAACCTAACCTAACCTAACCTAACCTAACCTAACCTAACCTAACCTAACCTAACCTAACCTAACCTAACCTAACCTAACCTAACCTAACCTAACCTAACCTAACCTAACCTAACCTAACCTAACCTAACCTAACCTAACCTAACCTAACCTAACCTAACCTAACCTAACCTAACCTAACCTAACCTAACCTAACCTAACCTAACCTAACCTAACCTAACCTAACCTAACCTAACCTAACCTAACCTAACCTAACCTAACCTAACCTAACCTAACCTAACCTAACCTAACCTAACCTAACCTAACCTAACCTAACCTAACCTAACCTAACCTAACCTAACCTAACCTAACCTAACCTAACCTAACCTAACCTAACCTAACCTAACCTAACCTAACCTAACCTAACCTAACCTAACCTAACCTAACCTAACCTAACCTAACCTAACCTAACCTAACCTAACCTAACCTAACCTAACCTAACCTAACCTAACCTAACCTAACCTAACCTAACCTAACCTAACCTAACCTAACCTAACCTAACCTAACCTAACCTAACCTAACCTAACCTAACCTAACCTAACCTAACCTAACCTAACCTAACCTAACCTAACCTAACCTAACCTAACCTAACCTAACCTAACCTAACCTAACCTAACCTAACCTAACCTAACCTAACCTAACCTAACCTAACCTAACCTAACCTAACCTAACCTAACCTAACCTAACCTAACCTAACCTAACCTAACCTAACCTAACCTAACCTAACCTAACCTAACCTAACCTAACCTAACCTAACCTAACCTAACCTAACCTAACCTAACCTAACCTAACCTAACCTAACCTAACCTAACCTAACCTAACCTAACCTAACCTAACCTAACCTAACCTAACCTAACCTAACCTAACCTAACCTAACCTAACCTAACCTAACCTAACCTAACCTAACCTAACCTAACCTAACCTAACCTAACCTAACCTAACCTAACCTAACCTAACCTAACCTAACCTAACCTAACCTAACCTAACCTAACCTAACCTAACCTAACCTAACCTAACCTAACCTAACCTAACCTAACCTAACCTAACCTAACCTAACCTAACCTAACCTAACCTAACCTAACCTAACCTAACCTAACCTAACCTAACCTAACCTAACCTAACCTAACCTAACCTAACCTAACCTAACCTAACCTAACCTAACCTAACCTAACCTAACCTAACCTAACCTAACCTAACCTAACCTAACCTAACCTAACCTAACCTAACCTAACCTAACCTAACCTAACCTAACCTAACCTAACCTAACCTAACCTAACCTAACCTAACCTAACCTAACCTAACCTAACCTAACCTAACCTAACCTAACCTAACCTAACCTAACCTAACCTAACCTAACCTAACCTAACCTAACCTAACCTAACCTAACCTAACCTAACCTAACCTAACCTAACCTAACCTAACCTAACCTAACCTAACCTAACCTAACCTAACCTAACCTAACCTAACCTAACCTAACCTAACCTAACCTAACCTAACCTAACCTAACCTAACCTAACCTAACCTAACCTAACCTAACCTAACCTAACCTAACCTAACCTAACCTAACCTAACCTAACCTAACCTAACCTAACCTAACCTAACCTAACCTAACCTAACCTAACCTAACCTAACCTAACCTAACCTAACCTAACCTAACCTAACCTAACCTAACCTAACCTAACCTAACCTAACCTAACCTAACCTAACCTAACCTAACCTAACCTAACCTAACCTAACCTAACCTAACCTAACCTAACCTAACCTAACCTAACCTAACCTAACCTAACCTAACCTAACCTAACCTAACCTAACCTAACCTAACCTAACCTAACCTAACCTAACCTAACCTAACCTAACCTAACCTAACCTAACCTAACCTAACCTAACCTAACCTAACCTAACCTAACCTAACCTAACCTAACCTAACCTAACCTAACCTAACCTAACCTAACCTAACCTAACCTAACCTAACCTAACCTAACCTAACCTAACCTAACCTAACCTAACCTAACCTAACCTAACCTAACCTAACCTAACCTAACCTAACCTAACCTAACCTAACCTAACCTAACCTAACCTAACCTAACCTAACCTAACCTAACCTAACCTAACCTAACCTAACCTAACCTAACCTAACCTAACCTAACCTAACCTAACCTAACCTAACCTAACCTAACCTAACCTAACCTAACCTAACCTAACCTAACCTAACCTAACCTAACCTAACCTAACCTAACCTAACCTAACCTAACCTAACCTAACCTAACCTAACCTAACCTAACCTAACCTAACCTAACCTAACCTAACCTAACCTAACCTAACCTAACCTAACCTAACCTAACCTAACCTAACCTAACCTAACCTAACCTAACCTAACCTAACCTAACCTAACCTAACCTAACCTAACCTAACCTAACCTAACCTAACCTAACCTAACCTAACCTAACCTAACCTAACCTAACCTAACCTAACCTAACCTAACCTAACCTAACCTAACCTAACCTAACCTAACCTAACCTAACCTAACCTAACCTAACCTAACCTAACCTAACCTAACCTAACCTAACCTAACCTAACCTAACCTAACCTAACCTAACCTAACCTAACCTAACCTAACCTAACCTAACCTAACCTAACCTAACCTAACCTAACCTAACCTAACCTAACCTAACCTAACCTAACCTAACCTAACCTAACCTAACCTAACCTAACCTAACCTAACCTAACCTAACCTAACCTAACCTAACCTAACCTAACCTAACCTAACCTAACCTAACCTAACCTAACCTAACCTAACCTAACCTAACCTAACCTAACCTAACCTAACCTAACCTAACCTAACCTAACCTAACCTAACCTAACCTAACCTAACCTAACCTAACCTAACCTAACCTAACCTAACCTAACCTAACCTAACCTAACCTAACCTAACCTAACCTAACCTAACCTAACCTAACCTAACCTAACCTAACCTAACCTAACCTAACCTAACCTAACCTAACCTAACCTAACCTAACCTAACCTAACCTAACCTAACCTAACCTAACCTAACCTAACCTAACCTAACCTAACCTAACCTAACCTAACCTAACCTAACCTAACCTAACCTAACCTAACCTAACCTAACCTAACCTAACCTAACCTAACCTAACCTAACCTAACCTAACCTAACCTAACCTAACCTAACCTAACCTAACCTAACCTAACCTAACCTAACCTAACCTAACCTAACCTAACCTAACCTAACCTAACCTAACCTAACCTAACCTAACCTAACCTAACCTAACCTAACCTAACCTAACCTAACCTAACCTAACCTAACCTAACCTAACCTAACCTAACCTAACCTAACCTAACCTAACCTAACCTAACCTAACCTAACCTAACCTAACCTAACCTAACCTAACCTAACCTAACCTAACCTAACCTAACCTAACCTAACCTAACCTAACCTAACCTAACCTAACCTAACCTAACCTAACCTAACCTAACCTAACCTAACCTAACCTAACCTAACCTAACCTAACCTAACCTAACCTAACCTAACCTAACCTAACCTAACCTAACCTAACCTAACCTAACCTAACCTAACCTAACCTAACCTAACCTAACCTAACCTAACCTAACCTAACCTAACCTAACCTAACCTAACCTAACCTAACCTAACCTAACCTAACCTAACCTAACCTAACCTAACCTAACCTAACCTAACCTAACCTAACCTAACCTAACCTAACCTAACCTAACCTAACCTAACCTAACCTAACCTAACCTAACCTAACCTAACCTAACCTAACCTAACCTAACCTAACCTAACCTAACCTAACCTAACCTAACCTAACCTAACCTAACCTAACCTAACCTAACCTAACCTAACCTAACCTAACCTAACCTAACCTAACCTAACCTAACCTAACCTAACCTAACCTAACCTAACCTAACCTAACCTAACCTAACCTAACCTAACCTAACCTAACCTAACCTAACCTAACCTAACCTAACCTAACCTAACCTAACCTAACCTAACCTAACCTAACCTAACCTAACCTAACCTAACCTAACCTAACCTAACCTAACCTAACCTAACCTAACCTAACCTAACCTAACCTAACCTAACCTAACCTAACCTAACCTAACCTAACCTAACCTAACCTAACCTAACCTAACCTAACCTAACCTAACCTAACCTAACCTAACCTAACCTAACCTAACCTAACCTAACCTAACCTAACCTAACCTAACCTAACCTAACCTAACCTAACCTAACCTAACCTAACCTAACCTAACCTAACCTAACCTAACCTAACCTAACCTAACCTAACCTAACCTAACCTAACCTAACCTAACCTAACCTAACCTAACCTAACCTAACCTAACCTAACCTAACCTAACCTAACCTAACCTAACCTAACCTAACCTAACCTAACCTAACCTAACCTAACCTAACCTAACCTAACCTAACCTAACCTAACCTAACCTAACCTAACCTAACCTAACCTAACCTAACCTAACCTAACCTAACCTAACCTAACCTAACCTAACCTAACCTAACCTAACCTAACCTAACCTAACCTAACCTAACCTAACCTAACCTAACCTAACCTAACCTAACCTAACCTAACCTAACCTAACCTAACCTAACCTAACCTAACCTAACCTAACCTAACCTAACCTAACCTAACCTAACCTAACCTAACCTAACCTAACCTAACCTAACCTAACCTAACCTAACCTAACCTAACCTAACCTAACCTAACCTAACCTAACCTAACCTAACCTAACCTAACCTAACCTAACCTAACCTAACCTAACCTAACCTAACCTAACCTAACCTAACCTAACCTAACCTAACCTAACCTAACCTAACCTAACCTAACCTAACCTAACCTAACCTAACCTAACCTAACCTAACCTAACCTAACCTAACCTAACCTAACCTAACCTAACCTAACCTAACCTAACCTAACCTAACCTAACCTAACCTAACCTAACCTAACCTAACCTAACCTAACCTAACCTAACCTAACCTAACCTAACCTAACCTAACCTAACCTAACCTAACCTAACCTAACCTAACCTAACCTAACCTAACCTAACCTAACCTAACCTAACCTAACCTAACCTAACCTAACCTAACCTAACCTAACCTAACCTAACCTAACCTAACCTAACCTAACCTAACCTAACCTAACCTAACCTAACCTAACCTAACCTAACCTAACCTAACCTAACCTAACCTAACCTAACCTAACCTAACCTAACCTAACCTAACCTAACCTAACCTAACCTAACCTAACCTAACCTAACCTAACCTAACCTAACCTAACCTAACCTAACCTAACCTAACCTAACCTAACCTAACCTAACCTAACCTAACCTAACCTAACCTAACCTAACCTAACCTAACCTAACCTAACCTAACCTAACCTAACCTAACCTAACCTAACCTAACCTAACCTAACCTAACCTAACCTAACCTAACCTAACCTAACCTAACCTAACCTAACCTAACCTAACCTAACCTAACCTAACCTAACCTAACCTAACCTAACCTAACCTAACCTAACCTAACCTAACCTAACCTAACCTAACCTAACCTAACCTAACCTAACCTAACCTAACCTAACCTAACCTAACCTAACCTAACCTAACCTAACCTAACCTAACCTAACCTAACCTAACCTAACCTAACCTAACCTAACCTAACCTAACCTAACCTAACCTAACCTAACCTAACCTAACCTAACCTAACCTAACCTAACCTAACCTAACCTAACCTAACCTAACCTAACCTAACCTAACCTAACCTAACCTAACCTAACCTAACCTAACCTAACCTAACCTAACCTAACCTAACCTAACCTAACCTAACCTAACCTAACCTAACCTAACCTAACCTAACCTAACCTAACCTAACCTAACCTAACCTAACCTAACCTAACCTAACCTAACCTAACCTAACCTAACCTAACCTAACCTAACCTAACCTAACCTAACCTAACCTAACCAGTCGCGCCAGAGCCGCACGCGAAAGCGTCACGATTTTGCTGCGCTCCGTCTTTAAAAAACCGGAAAAGTGGTCTTATCTAACAATACAGTGTTGTGTTATACATCAAAAGACGCGTGATTTTACGCCGGACACATTAGTGAAAACCGCGTGGTGCTACAACGTCTGGTTCATCAGATAATCACCAAAAACCGGATTTTCAGTGCCCATTTTGGATAAAAGTGCTTACGCTGCCCAAACTAAAGCGACGACCCCCCTCTTTCTTCAAATCATTCGAAGCGCCTCTTCACTGTGCTACTGCTGATGCAAGTTTCGGATTTTTTCGGCCCCCAACTCCGAAGATATACCACAAAAACCGGTAGGGCGTCGACTACCTACTTCGGACCTGGTGGACTTGGAGGGTGGAAACCACCTACATCAGAGAGCACACCTTCTCCCGATGCCAACGGTACCCCTGGTGTCTTCGGGTTTCCCCTGGGAGCCGAAAAATCAGCGTAGACAGCTCAGCTCCTACTCATCGGAACTTCGCAGGTACATTACTCCAAATCTTCAGCGACAACATACCCTGAAAAAACCATAGTGCATTTAGCAACTCTTTACCTTTCTAATGGTACCAATTTTATAATTTTCCGTCCATCCTACGCATTTTCGCGAGCCTTTCTCTTCGACCAGTCATCAGTGAACAGTGCATTTTAAGAACTATTTTAGTTTTTCGCTCATAACTTTTGCTGTATTTGACATAGACACTTAGAACCTTTTGTAAAATCAGTTTTATGCATTTCCACAACGTTTGACACCAGATTCGCCAAAATCCATCTACTAACAAAAAAGTCGATAATCCGTTTCATATTACGAAAAATTATATCGATAAGTTACAACACTACGGGCCTTTACGCCGTCCAATTTTTATTAAGTTAATCGTTTTCCGTGTACTACTATTTTAGCTTTTGTATTCAATTTACCTCACTTACGACCGTTAAACATGCCTCTGCCACGTACACCGCCGCGACGCATAGAGATGCGGGACCTTTCAGCGCCGCTGCCAGCCAGCCCCGAAATGCAAGGAGATACACACACTTCATTAGCATGTACAAACACAAGCTCCACATTCACCGGTGCCTCACCCTTCCGGCCCTCCCCGCCAACACCAAGGGGGGATGAAGTGGCTGTCATGCTGACTGGGGACTCTGACCCCGTCTATGAGGCAACCACCTCATCCTTGCCAACCACACCTGAGCTTCTCATCAGCCCCGAAACACTTGGGGATTCACTTACCTCACCGGATGGCAAGAGCGCAGGCTCCTCACCTCTCCGTCTTTCCCAGCCAACACCTCTGAGGGATGACGCAGATCATACGACAACTGAGGTCATAGACCTCCATAACAGAGCTGCTAGCACAGCCCCTACACCCTCACCAGGCTCCGTCATCTCTCAGCTACAATCTATCTTCCAAAAGATCATCTCAGCTAGCACCACCATACCTAAACTTCTACAAGAAGGTAAGAGCGTTAAAAAAGACAATAAAAATGCATCCGTTAAGCACGCTATGAGTGCGGTCGAACTGTCTTCTGAAGGACTAAGCCTACTGGAACGGCTGTCAGAATGGCAGCTGCAGCAGCAGCCCATAAGCGCTAACACCGACGAACAAAGGCCCAATATACCTGACTTGGGACACCTCAGCCGCACTCGGGAGCACCCAGTCACAAAGGGAGAAGTCCAGGACATCGTAAGTAAGGCTGTTAACGACCTTGAACAAGCCCTGCGCACGGAAGTAGGTAAGGCTGCAATCAGCCCCAGGATCGTTGGGGGGCCCTCATACGCACAAGTTGCAGCCTCCACTACTGCCGCTGACCCTAAGCCGGTCCACCACGCTAGCCTGCACGCAATGATCGTGGAAAAACGAGAGGGCCCCGCCTCATCCCGCGAGGAAATCAGTGACCTCTTCCGCCGCAATATCTCCTTCCGCGACACCCACTTTGCACCGGCGAGAATGGTTCCCACAAAAAACAATCAACTGCGCATCGAGTTTGAAACCAAAGAGCAAAGGGACACTGCTGCGGACAAAATCAACAACAGCCGCAACCTGAAAGCCAGAACCCTGCAAAAACTCAAACCCATGCTAGTTATAAAAGGCATACATCGCGATACCGATAAAAACGAACTCTCCACCATCATCAAGACGCAGAACCCAACAATAAATAGGGTATCCACACAGGAATCGGACATTACGGTCAGATACACCCGAGACAATCGACGTACTAGGGTCCTCTACAACGCCATCCTCATGGTCACACCAGCTGTATGGCACGAAGCGATCAAACTGGGCAGAATAAACGTCGACCACCAAAGGGTGTTTGTTGGTGACTACTGCCCACTTTTGCAGTGCTACAACTGCCTGCAATTTGGACATTTAAAGGCCAAGTGTGAGGCACAGACCAGATGCTGCTCTCACTGTGCCTCTAGCGAACATGTATTCACAGACTGCCCAAATAAAAACGACAAGCAAATCATCAAATGCGCTAACTGCTCCAAAGCTGGTAAACCATCTAACCATTCAGCCACTTCCGCAACCTGCCCTCTCCATACAGTCATGTGTGAGCGCGTTCGCTCCATGACCGACTATGAAATACAACATCCAAAATAGATCGACCTATTACATCTAACCCAACAACCTCTACTCACACCATTACTAGCAATCTGCGATGTATTCAAATAAACCTGGCCAAAAGCAGAAATGCATGGCATGAACTCTCCCTCCACTTAACACAAACCAAACCCGAACTCGTTTTCATTACAGAACCCTACCTCAACAATAACAATACACTCAAACCTCCCTCTGGCTACCACGTTTACCAATTCCAGACCTCTCGCCCTGTCAAAGCCTGCATCCTTATTAGAGACAATTCATTCAGCGCCATAGGCATCACAAATCACTCTGACTCAAACCTCTGCATCATACAAATTAGGAACGGAAGAGGACACAAGATCTACCTCATCTCTACTTACATTGAACCTCGCTCCGACGAACATCAGATACTACACAAATTAGAACTATTCCTTAGGGAGGTAGCAGGATCCACAGTACTCATTACCGGTGACTTCAACGGACATCATCCCCGTTGGGGCTCACCAGACACCAATCAAAGAGGGGGCGAGGTCTTCGACCTGGCGGTTTTATATAGTCTACAGGTTTGCAATGTAGGAAACACCCCTACATTCAACACGGTGACTCACGGCCAACCCCGAAGCTCTATTATAGACCTTACACTTACCAGCATCAACTCCAGGATCAATATATCCGATTGGGCAGTTGATGCTGGCATCTGTCCCTCATCTGACCACAGCGCTGTGCGCTTCACCACACACCTCAGTAACTTCTCACCAACTAAACCCAAGAAGCTCACTACCTACCGGTATGATTGCTCACACATCAAATGGGAGCAAGTCCGTTTACCTTTCGTCACGGAAATGAATCGACTACTCCCGGACCAACCTAACTTCCAAAGTATTGACTGTCACCTACTTAACCAATACGTCGATCAGTTCACCGGTGCTATTCAAGAGACGTGCGACAAAGTGCTACCCAGATCCACCAAAACGTCACGACGCGCTCCTTGGTGGAACGAGGAACTTCAGGCTCTTAAGAAAGCTGTTATCAAGAACCACCATGCTCTTGCTAAAGCCGCCAACCGACAGCGTCCGCTGGAAGATCTAGTGGCTGAACGTGACCGTCTCAGGCGTGCATACTCAGACGCTTTCTGTGCGGCCTCTACAGAACATTTTAAAGAATTCTGTGGCCGTCAGAAACGAGAGGACGTCTGGTCGGTCACGAATAGACTACTCAAAACTAGACCTCTAACCCAAGCACCTGCTACTTTGAAACTGGATGAAGGCACCTACACTAAAGATGCCAAAGATACGGCTCGAGCTCTGCTAAACCAGTTCTTTCCTGACGACACCACTGACAGTACGCCCGAGCAGTTTGAGGCGCGCACCGCCATGAGCAGATCCCCGGACACTCCGACGGAGCCCCCCTTCACTCTACAAGAGGTAATCAACGGTCTTCGTAATATGAATCATAAAAGGGCACCTGGCCTTGATCACCTCACGGCGGACATCTGCCTCAGGGTTGCTGAGTGGTTCCCGACGGAGACACTAGGCTTGTTTAACTGCTGCCTCCGACTAAAATACTTCCCCAAGCTATGGAAAATGGCAATAGCGAAAATCATACCGAAGCCTGGAAAGGATGATTATTCGCTACTAAGCAGCTTCAGACCCATAGGATTAATAAATGTATTCGGAAAGCTACTGGAGCGACTGATTGCGGACAGACTCACCCATCACCTCAACGTCACCGGCTACAGTAATCAAAAGCAGTTCGGATTCAAAACACAAACCTCTACTGTTCAAGCAATAAACTGCGCTCTAGAGGCCATCAAAACTGCCAAGACTAGAGGGGAGCAAGTCATCGCGGTCTCCCTCGACATTAAGGCGGCCTTTGATAGAGCCTGGTGGCCCGCCATCTTCCGTAGGCTGCGCGAGACTCACTGCCCTAGCAACATTTATGACCTTCTGGTGAGCTATGTGGAGGACCGAGAAGTCTGCCTCAGCCTCGCTGATTGTAAAGTTAGCAAGGCCATGTCTCGGGGTTGTGTCCAGGGCTCCGTCATTGGTCCACTGCTATGGAATCTGATCTTGGATCAGCTCTTATTTCTACCAATGCCGGATGGATGCAGCCTGCAGGCCTATGCAGACGATGTCCTCCTCGTGGCTCACCACAATAATACACAGCAATTGGAGAGCATAGTTAACACCGCCCTCACGCTAATAACGAACTGGGGCGTTAGCGTGAAGTTAGACTTCGGCCCTCAGAAAACACAAGCTATAGCCTTCACCGACAAAGCTAGAAACTGTCGCATCTATGCCGGACAGACAAGACTTCTATTTGTAGAGGATATTAAATATCTGGGGCTCATCATTGACCGTAAAATGCGCTTCATCAAGCATGTCAACTACATTTGCGAAAAAGCCAAAAAGGTCTATGCAAAGCTCTCCCTGTTCATCCGCCCCACCTGGGGAGTTAGCGCTGCCAACGTCCAAACCATTTATCTTCAAGTTATCATCCCCATCATCTCATATGCAGCAGGGATATGGGAAAGAGCTCTCAAATACAAATGCGTCCACAAAAAGCTCCTTCAGACTCAACGCCTCTTCGCAATAAAAATTGTCCACGGATTCCGCACATTAAGCACCGCTGCCTCCATTAGCATAGCGAGACTCGACCCACTGCCCGCCAAAATCGCTGCCATCGCCGATGTGGAAATTTCAAAACTACGCGGATACTCATCCTTTCTACCTGACGATACGCCTCTCGAAAAACCATGCTCACCAGCCGAACTGCTTCACCCTTCAAGTAGGAAGGGAATTGAATACGTGGAGGTCACCTCCAGCGAAGACCTTGCCCAGCTTGATGCCACAAACAGTTGGCACATCTACACGGATGGTAGTAAGCATGATGGAAAAGTGGGAGCTGCATTTGTGGTCTACGATCCAGCCGGAAGGTTAGTCCACTCTAAAAAATACAAGTTGCACGACTGCTGCTCGGTTTACCAGGCTGAGCTTTTTGCGCTCCTGGGAGCCTGCGAATACGCAGTTGCAAAACATCTACACAACGTGGTTATCCTGTCAGACAGCAAATCTGGACTAACGGAACTGTGCAACCCCAATACGATAAACCAGCTGGGCGTACGGATCCATAAGATCCTGCTCACGGCCCACACGGCCGGTCTCACGGTCTCGTTCGTCTGGATCAAGGCCCATATTGGACTGGCAGGTAACGAGATGGCTGACACCCTGGCCAAAGCAGCCGCCAACCTCCACGCCGCCCCACACTACAACCACACACCAATCAGCTACATTAAATTAAACAATAGAAATAATTGTAAACAGGCTGCCAAGGACCTATACACAAACCAGGATAACTGTGCATACACAAAAACGCTTCTCCCAACCTTCGAGGACCTAAACAATTACCTAGATCACGTCACACCAACCTTCGCAGTCACTCAGCTCCTCACTAACCACGCATATCACCGGCAATATCTAAATAGATTTAACATTTCTCCTACCGACACCTGCCCATGTGACAGTGCAACGACCCAATCCTGGCAACACCTCCTACGGGAATGCCCCAGATTCTCTGCACAAAGACAGAACCACTTAACTGCCTGTAACATACTTAACATCGAACCCTTTCAATTACTGGACATCATCAAAACAGAAACCACTACTAACACCTTTCATAATCTTGTCACATACATAGTCAACAATCTCAAGCAGTTTAACAAATAAACTCCACTTCCACATTCTACAAGCGACCTCTCACAAATCCCTACCTACTTTACTTTGCACAATCTCTCGCCAGTACTTTATCGACCATAACATAACATTACCCCCACACACGCACATCCCTATATCACTATGTTCCTCATCATTATATACCTTTCACTCAGAACTGCTCATAAAATTCGTTGTTTCACCGACCCCTTATTATGCCTTATAACATTCCACATCGTTTGATGTGCCACACTCCCCATTACACTTAAACAATATAGTGTCTATTCTATTTCCACAATATTTCCTGCGGCTGCCAGTGATGGGAAAACTGTGACCCACCAGCATTTCCACAGTCAGGTGGGGACTTTCACACGTAAGAAGGGATGGTGGCAGATGAATTTATATACACAAAATCAACCGCTAGTCAAATGCAGTCAATTCCAACACAACACTATACCTATAATCGATACCACAATAACCCACCTATAACACCCCATGGTAATGACATACAAAACAAACTCACTCATGTTACGGGATCACTACAATTAACTAAACTAAACTTTCCTTACAGTCACATACACTCACAACATACATACATATACACACAATATAAAAAAAAAAAAAAAAAAAAAAAAAAAAAAAAAAAAAAACGATTAAAATGGCCATAGTACTTTACCCACACATCCACCAGCCACGCTCACTACCGAAGTACGCAAACACACATTCATCTACAATACCTTACCAGTAACAGAGCTAATACACCAACTTACACTTACGCGAATCTCATACTTCTCACCTACACACATTAACGGACCCCACCCAGGGGGGGGCTACCACAACAAAAAACGATCACGCTTGACACTTTTTCGAGCACAAATCGACAACTCACAACACTATCCAATAGTCATAAAAATTTAATGGCTTTTTAGTTTTTCACTCATAACTCATCAACCACTCAATCAAATCTTTACCTTCAAAAAGAATATGATAAACGAGCAATTTCCACACAGATTTCATGCACTATATTTAACCGCAATGCAAAACTCATTGAGTTACAAACACTGGCTCGATAACAGCTATCATGCGCATAGGGGTGCGCCCGAGCGGGACGGCCGCACGGACACACACGATACGGGACGACATGGGACAAAAACAACTTTGTATTGAAACTCCAGATTATAGTATAACCCATGCAGGCTATAACTCCATATAGTTACTTGACATATATGGAACTTATAACTAAGGCAACAACCGCTCTCCACTATAATCCTAGGGTCACATATCAATACTATCTATAACTTAACATTCACGCTTATCTACTCATTCAACGACGTTCGATTACTTAATCTCATGTTACATCTACACAACAATATCTACTTTACAACATAATTTAATTACACTCACACTTTTATGTATAGCTACACCCAACCCAACAAACCAACTTATAATGCTTCATCTTATCACCAACACTCATATACACCTTACCACTTTACTAACTTTATATTTCCCTACTACACACTCACGCCCTATCTCATTGATAATATAAAATAATCTAATCATGATACTATGGGACAACTTGGGACGGTTCATACCCAAAACCGATTCACGCTTGACACTTTTGCGGGACTTGACACACTAATCCCGCCCCTAGTTCGCCGGGGCCACTTACAACCTTGTCACAATAGAAAAGAATGGATTTCGACTCATATCTTTACCTAGTTACATTATATAAAAATTTCAACCATTTACACAAATTAGTTACACATTTGCACAACCATACCACCTAACAGATTGGCTTTAAGTACCATACTTTTGACAAAAACTGAGATTTATAACTTCCTTTTGTTCTCAAACCAAACGTCGGGTACGAACATCGCACAACCCGGAAATTCTCACTTTTGCGCACTTTGCAACTTCATGGGCGTCATAAATTCATAAACATAACCTATCCGTTTTTTCGCCTAATATACACCTGATCACTTAGTTATTAAAACTTTTGGTACTCCCGTGCTACAAAACTTATATATACCGAACCTACACTGTTATGACTGATTATTTCCAATTCATCACAATAAAAACACACTTTAAATATATATTCAGCATCAGAAAAATAATACACATATACTTCAGCACATTTAAATCATCGTACACTAACTTTAGTTAAATAAGTTTTCACTTTCACTTTCCCCTGAAAGTGTAAATTCTTGAGTTGCCACATTCTTATAATTAAATTTAAAATCGTCTCAAAAACATAAAATCCGCCTGTCTAAGATTGAAACTTGATGAAATTAGATAAACCATAAACCTTACCACACGTACAAATTGAAACCAAACTTATCCGACCTCTATATCTGAAGTTATCACGAAAATACTAAAAGGCGGACTTATACCATAACACTTTCGACTAAATATGGGACATAACTTAAACAATTTGGCCTTCTAGAGACGCGAATAACGCAAACTAGACGTAACTCAACAACTATAACACATATTTTCTTGAACAGAATCAATCAGTCATTCATTCACTGCATTTTAATGTTGTGAAACCGTTACTCCTCTCACTTCTTATATAATCAAAATTATATCTCATTCACATGCTCACTTAGTAGCTAAGGCTTACACTTTCACCACTACAGCTAGCAAAACCTAACAAATTAAATATTCTTAACATCATCCAACAACACTTTCTATTCTGAGCACTAATCCATCAAGACTAACCACACTCGACGAGCGCGCTCTGGCGGCCAACGGCGTGAAACTCCCGGCACTACCCAGGCATTGCCTAGAATTCTATGACAGTATATAGTGGGCGGAAGTTCCTCCGCTCACGCAGAGATGGCGTTACTATAGACGCTGTCTCCTCCGTACTTACGTTACAAAACTGAGCACCACAACCATAACAACCTAGATCTCCCCTTACTTTACCATTTAGAACATCCGTTTAGTGACCTCACCTACATATTTATTACCTAAGACACGATCCCCTGGCCAGACCAACAGCGCTGCCTGTTGAGACAGATCGGAACTTTAGGGGATGCGTGATCGGCGCTTGCCATAACGACTTCTTTGTGTTCTGCTTATCTTCACGGGTCCACTAGGTGACCGCTAGGTGGCGAGAAGGTGATTCTGCTTATGGGAACAACAGGGCACACTTTAGGGGAGTTACAATGTACAGCTAACCATATTAGTGTTTAAAGCACACATATTAATTGTAGAATCCAAACGATAAGCTAGATTAAAGTCCAAACTTACGATAACAGCGCCGCCACCTGCCGGGTAGTGGCGGAACCGTAGCGTCGGTGCTGTTTGCTTGCCGTGGGCTAGGTTCTACTAACTCTTTAGAGGCAAAGTCACCCCACCGCATGGCGGCGCTGCTGGTTTTCTCTGACCAAGTTATTCGACCACTATAACACATCGTCTTAATCACATAAACAAGTCATCCAATATTGGAACATCGAATCAATTAAGCCAATTAAATCACTATTTTCCGCTTTATGGAAAGTAATACTGTCACTCCTCCTCTCACTATGCATATAATTCATCATTCTACTGAATACAACTATTTTCATGCACCAATATATTCATACCTAACACTTGACGAGCGCTCCCCAGCGGCTATGGACAGGAAACGTTTCCCCGGTAACGCTTGAGAACCACAAAAAGATGTACACAGTGGCGGTTCCCCCGCTCAAGCAAAGATGGCGCTACTGTAGACGCTGTTATCTCGCTGCTCACATTACAAAATTCAGCACTATAACTTTGGAAACTTAGATTTTCTCTTACTTTACCACTTAGAATATCTGTTTAGGGACCCCACCTACACATCTATTACTTAAGACATCATCCCCCGGCCGGACCGGCGGCGCTACCTGTTAAGAATTACCGAAACTTCAGCTTGCCGTAACGACTCCTTTGGGTTCTGCTTGTCTTGGCTGCTCGGTGGCTGCTGGGTTGCGCGACGGAGATTCTGCTAATGGAACAACAACAGCACACTTTAGGGAGTCTACAATGTACAACTAACTATATCAGTACATAAAGCACACATATTGATTGTAGAATCCAAATGATAAAGCTAGATTTAATTACAAACTTACGATAACAGCGCCGCCACCTCCCGGGCAGTGGTGGAAATGTAGCGTCGGCGCTGTTTGCTTGCCGTGGGTTAGGTTCTACTAACTCTTTGGAGGTATAGTCACCCCACCGCAGGGGGGCGCTGCCGGCACTCACTGACTAAGTTAATATGACTACAATCAACACAATGTCTCAATTCCATAAACAATTAAGCCAATCTGATCTCTATTCACCGCTTTATTCTCCGCTTTATTGAAAGTTATATTGTCACTTCACTTCTCACTATGCATAATAATATTACAATCATTTTACGGAATTCCATTCATACAAAACACTGGACGAACGCACCCCAGCGGCCAGGGACGTGAAACTCCCGGCAATGCGCAATGCTCAAATCCACAAGAAAGACGTAGACAGCGGCAGTTCCTCCGCTCACGCAAGGATGGCGCCGCTGTCGACGCTATTTTCCTTGCTACTCACCATACATAACTCAGCAACACTACTATTACAACTTAGATTTTTCCTTAA
>OX438962.1:32500-57500 GCA_949316185.1 Pyrausta nigrata
CCTAACCTAACCTAACCTAACCTAACCTAACCTAACCTAACCTAACCTAACCTAACCTAACCTAACCTAACCTAACCTAACCTAACCTAACCTAACCTAACCTAACCTAACCTAACCTAACCTAACCTAACCTAACCTAACCTAACCTAACCTAACCTAACCTAACCTAACCTAACCTAACCTAACCTAACCTAACCTAACCTAACCTAACCTAACCTAACCTAACCTAACCTAACCTAACCTAACCTAACCTAACCTAACCTAACCTAACCTAACCTAACCTAACCTAACCTAACCTAACCTAACCTAACCTAACCTAACCTAACCTAACCTAACCTAACCTAACCTAACCTAACCTAACCTAACCTAACCTAACCTAACCTAACCTAACCTAACCTAACCTAACCTAACCTAACCTAACCTAACCTAACCTAACCTAACCTAACCTAACCTAACCTAACCTAACCTAACCTAACCTAACCTAACCTAACCTAACCTAACCTAACCTAACCTAACCTAACCTAACCTAACCTAACCTAACCTAACCTAACCTAACCTAACCTAACCTAACCTAACCTAACCTAACCTAACCTAACCTAACCTAACCTAACCTAACCTAACCTAACCTAACCTAACCTAACCTAACCTAACCTAACCTAACCTAACCTAACCTAACCTAACCTAACCTAACCTAACCTAACCTAACCTAACCTAACCTAACCTAACCTAACCTAACCTAACCTAACCTAACCTAACCTAACCTAACCTAACCTAACCTAACCTAACCTAACCTAACCTAACCTAACCTAACCTAACCTAACCTAACCTAACCTAACCTAACCTAACCTAACCTAACCTAACCTAACCTAACCTAACCTAACCTAACCTAACCTAACCTAACCTAACCTAACCTAACCTAACCTAACCTAACCTAACCTAACCTAACCTAACCTAACCTAACCTAACCTAACCTAACCTAACCTAACCTAACCTAACCTAACCTAACCTAACCTAACCTAACCTAACCTAACCTAACCTAACCTAACCTAACCTAACCTAACCTAACCTAACCTAACCTAACCTAACCTAACCTAACCTAACCTAACCTAACCTAACCTAACCTAACCTAACCTAACCTAACCTAACCTAACCTAACCTAACCTAACCTAACCTAACCTAACCTAACCTAACCTAACCTAACCTAACCTAACCTAACCTAACCTAACCTAACCTAACCTAACCTAACCTAACCTAACCTAACCTAACCTAACCTAACCTAACCTAACCTAACCTAACCTAACCTAACCTAACCTAACCTAACCTAACCTAACCTAACCTAACCTAACCTAACCTAACCTAACCTAACCTAACCTAACCTAACCTAACCTAACCTAACCTAACCTAACCTAACCTAACCTAACCTAACCTAACCTAACCTAACCTAACCTAACCTAACCTAACCTAACCTAACCTAACCTAACCTAACCTAACCTAACCTAACCTAACCTAACCTAACCTAACCTAACCTAACCTAACCTAACCTAACCTAACCTAACCTAACCTAACCTAACCTAACCTAACCTAACCTAACCTAACCTAACCTAACCTAACCTAACCTAACCTAACCTAACCTAACCTAACCTAACCTAACCTAACCTAACCTAACCTAACCTAACCTAACCTAACCTAACCTAACCTAACCTAACCTAACCTAACCTAACCTAACCTAACCTAACCTAACCTAACCTAACCTAACCTAACCTAACCTAACCTAACCTAACCTAACCTAACCTAACCTAACCTAACCTAACCTAACCTAACCTAACCTAACCTAACCTAACCTAACCTAACCTAACCTAACCTAACCTAACCTAACCTAACCTAACCTAACCTAACCTAACCTAACCTAACCTAACCTAACCTAACCTAACCTAACCTAACCTAACCTAACCTAACCTAACCTAACCTAACCTAACCTAACCTAACCTAACCTAACCTAACCTAACCTAACCTAACCTAACCTAACCTAACCTAACCTAACCTAACCTAACCTAACCTAACCTAACCTAACCTAACCTAACCTAACCTAACCTAACCTAACCTAACCTAACCTAACCTAACCTAACCTAACCTAACCTAACCTAACCTAACCTAACCTAACCTAACCTAACCTAACCTAACCTAACCTAACCTAACCTAACCTAACCTAACCTAACCTAACCTAACCTAACCTAACCTAACCTAACCTAACCTAACCTAACCTAACCTAACCTAACCTAACCTAACCTAACCTAACCTAACCTAACCTAACCTAACCTAACCTAACCTAACCTAACCTAACCTAACCTAACCTAACCTAACCTAACCTAACCTAACCTAACCTAACCTAACCTAACCTAACCTAACCTAACCTAACCTAACCTAACCTAACCTAACCTAACCTAACCTAACCTAACCTAACCTAACCTAACCTAACCTAACCTAACCTAACCTAACCTAACCTAACCTAACCTAACCTAACCTAACCTAACCTAACCTAACCTAACCTAACCTAACCTAACCTAACCTAACCTAACCTAACCTAACCTAACCTAACCTAACCTAACCTAACCTAACCTAACCTAACCTAACCTAACCTAACCTAACCTAACCTAACCTAACCTAACCTAACCTAACCTAACCTAACCTAACCTAACCTAACCTAACCTAACCTAACCTAACCTAACCTAACCTAACCTAACCTAACCTAACCTAACCTAACCTAACCTAACCTAACCTAACCTAACCTAACCAACTCTTCAATTCACTTGAAATCTTGAATAACTACCCCAAAGTGCTATTATTTTTGTTCTAATTAGCTTCAATAGGTCTAATCTACTATTACACGCAACTTTTTGATTGAATTTCACTAATTTTTGTCGATTTTGGTCTGTTATTAACTTTGAAAATTTTCTATTAAATCTCCATACAAATTTTTTTCGCAAACTTCGATTTTTCAATTTGTTTTCATTCCATATCGCTGAGGCGGCTCCCCGTAGTCGTCCACAGTAGTTTCAGTGCCCTCCGCTTCGTAGATCTGAAATCAGAAATATTTTATTATTTAATTTTTCATAACAGTATAGGAAATCGAGTTTTTTCAATCTGGTGTTAAATTTTCTTAGGTGCAATCTTCTGTTTATTGTTTAATACTGTCCGGCGTAGTCTCAGCTTTCTATCGGTACCGCTCTTGTGTTTCTGCGACCTCTGAAACTCAAATAAAATCGCCTTTTCATATTTACATAAACCGAACCGAGGTATAGTGGTGAGTGCCTGTTCTCATAGAACCAACTCTTCAATTCACTTGAAATCTTGAATAACTACCCCAAAGTGCTATTATTTTTGTTCTAATTAGCTTCAATAGGTCTAATCTACTATTACACGCAACTTTTTGATTGAATTTCACTAATTTTTGTCGATTTTGGTCTGTTATTAACTTTGAAAATTTTCTATTAAATCTCCATACAAATTTTTTTTCGCAAACTTCGATTTTTCAATTTGTTTTCATTCCATATCGCTGAGGCGGCTCCCCGTAGTCGTCCACAGTAGTTTCAGTGCCCTCCGCTTCGTAGATCTGAAATCAGAAATATTTTATTATTTAATTTTTCATAACAGTATAGGAAATCGAGTTTTTTCAATCTGGTGTTAAATTTTCTTAGGTGCAATCTTCTGTTTATTGTTTAATACTGTCCGGCGTAGTCTCAGCTTTCTATCGGTACCGCTCTTGTGTTTCTGCGACCTCTGAAACTCAAAAAATCGCCCCCCCGCCCACCCGTTGGTCATTAAACAGGTAAAGTTTGTAGCCCCAGCCCACATTTTGATAGTTGCAATCCTAAAATCTTAAATTGTTAAAAATTTAGTTTAATTCGTTCTTTTTAATAAAAATAGTCGGAAAATTCCTTTGATTATTTGTCGTATAAATACAGCACTTTTAAAACTTAATAAGGCATATATCATGTCATCTTTATTGCGAACGCCGCCGCGTGCAAAAAAATAAAGGGTCATCACCGCCCGAAAGCTGCGTACAGGCCCCCCTTCCCTCTTCTACCAGAGGTAGACCAACTACCCCCCCACTACTCTTGTCAATGGAGTCCCGGGAGGCTAGCCCCGCTTATCCGTCGCTAGTCTACGGGTCTCCTGATGAGCCTGTCGTTGGTAGCGACACCGCTGGGGGCGAGAATTCCGTTAGGAATCATACCCTTAGCGCGGTACTCAAGCTCCTCAATACTATTGAGGCCGCTACCAAGGACAGTGGAAACATAAAGAGATCCATCAAGGATACTATACTTAAATCAACAAAGGAAATCGAAGCACTGCTCACGTCTAACCCCGAAATGCTACCTTGCCCTCCGGTTGTCGACACATCCGCTACAGTCGAAGCAGTCCGACTCGCAGTCCGCGAAGAAATTGCAAAGATGCCAAGACAGGTGATTAACCCCCAATCGCAAACTACTCCAGCTTCTGTGCCAACTCTCACCGCACCGTCCTTCTCAGAAATAGTGCGCTCTCAAAAGGCTGCTAAAAAGACACCAACTGAACCACCTAAAACTCGACCTGCCATCATTGTGGCAACCAAAAAGTCGGTGCTTAGCCCAGCTGAAACCATGAAAACCTGGAGAAGCTCAGTCTCCTTCAAAAGCACCAACTTCGCTCCAGCTGCGGTTAAGTTTGTGTCAAACAATAAAATCCGTGTTGAGTTCGACACGGCTGCGCAGCGAGACGCAACTCTTAGGATGATCGAACACCCTGACAGTAAGGTCAAAGCCGAAGTCTCCAAAATGCTTAGCCCTATGGTGATAGTGAAGGGAGTAACAGAGGAAATCAAAGCCGAAGACCTGACCGACATATTAATTGGCCAAAATGAAAACATCAGACAAGCTCTCGAAAACAAAGAAGATTTCACCTTCAGATTCAAGCGGGCAAACCGCAACAAAACGCTCTACAACGCGGTCTTCATGACCACACCTGCAGTTTGGAAGGTGATCACGAGCGCAGTCAAACTAAACCTCGACCATCAGAGGGTCCATGCCGAGGACTATGTGCCACTTCTGCAGTGTTTCCGATGCTTGCAGTATGGACACACAAAGGCAAGGTGCACTCAGGAGACGCCCATCTGCTCCCACTGCGCCGAGCCTCACCACGAATTTAAGACTTGTCCTAATAAGAAAGACGATACCAAAATACAATGCCACAATTGTACGCAACATTCGAAAAATAACAACGTTAAAATTAATACTAAACACAGTGCCACCTCTCTCGAATGCCCTAAAATGACCACCATGCTCGCTATTATTCGTACACGTACAAATTATGGTATATAGTTCACAACCAACAGCAAGGAACCAAACTATATTACGCTGCATTCAAGTAAATCTTGGACGCAGCAGAAACGCACTGCATGAATTAACGACATACTTAAACGCATTTCCTATTGATTTAGTCTTTCTCACTGAACCGTACATATCCAACACGAATGATTTCAAGCCCATTAATGGGTATACCACTCACCAGTTCCCGAAAAACTCCCAAGTCAAATCTGCCATACTTGTGCGAGATAATTCTTTCAGTATAATCGGAGCGGCTGAACACTCCGATGCAAACATGTCCATTGCCCAACTTTCGGATAAACTTGGCAACAAAGTCTACCTCCTGTCACTATACATACCACCTCGAGCCGACGAAACTAACATCATTGGAAGACTGGAAAATTTCCTTAACCTCACGTCTGGATCGCCTCATTTAATATGCGGTGATTTTAATGGCTGGCACAGTGCATGGGGTATGACTAACAGCAACCGAAGAGGCAATGTAATCTTTGACCTGATTACCCTACACAACCTCGCAGTTTGCAACATCGGAGACGAACCAACTTTTGAATCTGTCACACACGGAGTTCTCAGAAAATCTATAATAGATCTTACACTTGCAAGCGAACCAGATAAAATATTCGTCTCCGAGTGGCAAGTATGCACGGATATCTGCCCCTCTTCTGACCACCATGCTATCAAATTCGATTTGTCTCTCGGTGGAATGAATCCTACTCGCAATCGAAAAATGACCACCTACAAATATAATACCGATCACGTCAAATGGGATAACATCCGCCCCGAATTCACTGAGGAAATTCGTAAATTGTTGCCACCCTTACCCAATTTCGATACGATGGACACAAATCAATTGAACGAATATGTAGAACAATTTACAGTGTCCATTCAGGCCGCATGTGACAAGCTTCTACCTAGGCCCTCCGGGCATACTCGACGCGCTCCCTGGTGGAACGAAGAACTAGCCGAGCACAAACGCAAAGTGATAAAAAACCATCACGACCTGAGCAAAGCTGTCAGGCGACGGCTACCTTTGGACCAAATTCTTGCCGAACGTGACCGACTACGACGTGCATACTCAGACGCCTTTTGCGCAGCTTCTACGCAAAACTTTAAAGAGTTCTGCTGCCGCCAGAAGAAAGAGGACGTCTGGTCGGTCACGAATCGCATCATCAAAACACGCCCTCTTGCTCAGGCTCCTGCCACAATGCGTTTGGAAAACGGCTCTTACACAAAGGGAAGCGCTGATACTGCTCGAGCTCTAATAAAGCACTTTTACCCTGACGACACTCCAGATCAATCTGAAACTCAGGCTAATACTCGTGCTGAGATGGATAAGCCAATTAATACACCCTTAGAGCCAGAATTCACTCTAAAGGAGATAGTCAACGTTCTCAAAGGGATGAACCATAAGCGCGCACCAGGCTTAGACCACCTCACTGCCGACATCTGCTATAGAGTTGCCCTGTGGTTCCCCGATGAGCTGCTTGGTATCGCAAACTGCTGCTTGCGTCTAGAACAGTTCCCAAAGTGCTGGAAAACCGCCACAGCAAAAATTATCCCGAAACCCAATCGAACGGACTACACTCAGCTCTCTAGCTACCGTCCGATAGGACTGCTTAACGTCTTTGGTAAGATGATAGAAAGACTGCTTACAGACAGACTAAATCACCATCTTAATACAACCGGGAACAACACCCCTAACCAGTTTGGATTTAAATCCCAGCGATCTACCGTCCTTGCGATTAATTCTGCCCTGCAGATTATCAATTCTGCGAAGACTAGAGGAGAGCAGGTAATCGGTGTCTCTCTGGACATTAAGGCCGCATTCGACCGTGCCTGGTGGCCGGCAATCTTCAAGAGGCTTAGAGACACAGATTGCCCCGCTAACATCTACAGAATACTCATCAATTACGTGCAAGACCGAGAAGTAGTGATAAATTTCGCAGATAGAAGAGTCTCCAAATTCACTTCCAGAGGGTGTGTTCAAGGATCTGTCATCGGCCCGCTCCTATGGAACCTCATTTTGGATGAACTGCTACGGATGCCGATGCTAGATGGATGCCATCTTCAGGCTTATGCCGATGACATTCTTGTCATCGCACACGATAAATGTCCGACCCAACTTGAACACAAACTAAATTCTGTCTTGGAGCAAATCACCAACTGGGGGGGGAACGTCAAGCTGGAATTCGGTCCGGAGAAGACCCAAGCCGTAGCGTTTACATCAAAGGCTCAACGCTCCAAAATAATCATAAACTCTGTTCCAATCCAATTTGTAAACCAAATCAAATATTTAGGACTCAT
The DNA here is from genome assembly GCA_949316185.1 of Pyrausta nigrata. NCBI lineage: Eukaryota > Metazoa > Arthropoda > Insecta > Lepidoptera > Crambidae > Pyrausta > Pyrausta nigrata. The sequence continues at coordinate 40,168 of OX438962.1, forward strand.
CATAGACCATAAACTCACTTTCACCAAACATGTAGAATACGTCATTGATAAAGCAAAGAAACTTTTTAACAAATTATCACTATTCATCAGACCGACTTGGGGGATCCATCCTGATAATTTGCGAACTATATATAATCACGTCATCGAGCCAATAATCTGTTATGGAGCTGGAGTCTGGCACAGTGCGGTCAACATCAAGCATGTGAGCAACCGGCTTCTTTCAGTACAACGACTTTTTGCTTTAAAAATCATTCAAGGGTTTCGGACAGTAAGCACTGCAGCATCGATATCGATTGCCCAACTTACCCCACTGCCTGCTAAGGTCTTGGCGGTCGGTGATATTGAGGCCTCAAAGCTGAACAGCGTCTCATCGTTCCTACCAAACGACCTACCGCTCGAAAAGCCATGTCCACCTGAGGAAATGCTGCACCCTGCTGAGCGAATAGGAATCGAGAGTAAGGAGGTGTCTTCTGCCCTTGAGCTCGATGTCCTAACCGACGGTAGGACATGGAAAATCTACACCGATGGCAGTCGGCACGACGATAGGGTCGGAGCTGCCATTGTTGTTCATAACCCTCACGGAGAACAGACAGCAGTCAGAAAGTTCAAACTTCATGACTGCTGCTCTGTCTACCAAGCAGAAATGCTGGCCATCCTAAAAGCGTGCGAATTCATCAACACACACGCCACAAATATGGAAAAAACGCTTATTCTATCCGACTCAAAATCTTCTTTGGCCGAGCTCGCAAATGCAAATTCATCTAACACTTTTGCAGTAAAAATCCAACATAGTGTGCAAACTGCTCATTTATCTGGTCTTACCGTGGACTTCGCGTGGGTCAAGGCACACGCAGGCATCAACGGTAACGAACAAGCGGATGTAGCAGCGAAATCAGCTGCGAACTTGCGCCAAACACCTGATTTTTACACAATACCTATTAGCTACGTTAAATACCAGAATAAAATTAGATGTCAGGAGGCAGCATCGAAACTATATTCAAACCCGGAAACGTGTATATATACTAAAGCCCTATTGCCCACTTACGCAGAACTTCAAAACTTTCTCTCATCAGTACCACCAAGATTTGCAATAACCCAAATACTATCAAATCACGGATACCATAAAGAATACCTCCACAGATTTAAAATAACCAACAACAATCTTTGCCCTTGTGACCAAGTCTCTATCCAATCAATCAATCACTTATTACAAACGTGTCCTCGATTCGCAAGCAAACGTCATAACCACACAATCATGTCAAATATTCATAACATTAATCCATTTTCTTTGTCCGATATAATCAAAAAAGAAGACACTACCAAAACATACATGGAGCTCCTTACGTACATCGTAAGAGAGTTAAAAACCTTTAACAAATAAAAGCTCAAAAAGAAATCAAACAAATACAAAACCCAAACACAAACTGTTACTGCGGAGTAATCCGATAGCACCGCAGTTCAGTTCAATCTGAACAAATATAACAAAAAAAAAAAAAAAAAAAAAAAAAAAAAAAAAAAAAACCTAACCTAACCTAACCTAACCTAACCTAACCTAACCTAACCTAACCTAACCTAACCTAACCTAACCTAACCTAACCTAACCTAACCTAACCTAACCTAACCTAACCTAACCTAACCTAACCTAACCTAACCTAACCTAACCTAACCTAACCTAACCTAACCTAACCTAACCTAACCTAACCTAACCTAACCTAACCTAACCTAACCTAACCTAACCAAGTCGCGCCAGAGCCGCACGCGAAAGCGTCACGATTTTGCTGCGCTCCGTCTTTAAAAAACCGGAAAAGTGGTCTTATCTAACAATACAGTGTTGTGTTATACATCAAAAGACGCGTGATTTTACGCCGGACACATTAGTGAAAACCGCGTGGTGCTACGACGTCTGGTTCATCAGATAATCACCAAAAACCGGATTTTCAGTGCCCATTTTGGATAAAAGTGCTTACGCTGCCCAAACTAAAGCGACGACCCCCCTCTTTCTTCATATCATTCGAAGCGCCTCTTCACTGTGCTACTGCTGATGCAAGTTTCGGATTTTTTCGGCCCCCAACTCCGAAGATATACCACAAAAACCGGTAGGGCGTCGACTACCTACTTCGGACCTGGTGGACTTGGAGGGTGGAAACCACCTACATCAGAGAGCACACCTTCTCCCGATGCCATCGGTACCCCTGGTGTCTTCGGGTTTCCCCTGGGAGCCGAAAAATCAGCGTAGACAGCTCAGCTCCTACTCATCGGAACTTCGCAGGTACATTACTCCAAATCTTCAGCGACAACATACCCTGAAAAAACCATAGTGCATTTAGCAACTCTTTACCTTTCTAATGGTACCAATTTTATAATTTTCCGTCCATCCTACGCATTTTCGCGAGCCTTTCTCTTCGACCAGTCATCAGTGAACAGTGCATTTTAAGAACTATTTTAGTTTTTCGCTCATAACTTTTGCTGTATTTGACATAGACACTTAGAACCTTTTGTAAAATCAGTTTTATGCATTTCCACAACGTTTGACACCAGATTCGCCAAAATCCATCTACTAACAAAAAAGTCGATAATCCGTTTCATATTACGAAAAATTATATCGATAAGTTACAACACTACGGGCCTTTACGCCGTCCAATTTTTATTAAGTTAATCGTTTTCCGTGTACTACTATTTTAGCTTTTGTATTCAATTTACCTCACTTACGACCGTTAAACATGCCTCTGCCACGTACACCGCCGCGACGCATAGAGATGCGGGACCTTTCAGCGCCGCTGCCAGCCAGCCCCGAACTGCAAGGAGATACACACACTTCATTAGCATGTACAAACACAAGCTCCACATTCACCGGTGCCTCACCCTTCCGGCCCTCCCCGCCAACACCAAGGGGGGATGAAGTGGCTGTCATGCTGACTGGGGACTCTGACCCCGTCTATGAGGCAACCACCTCATCCTTGCCAACCACACCTGAGCTTCTCATCAGCCCCGAAACACTTGGGGATTCACTTACCTCACCGGATGGCAAGAGCGCAGGCTCCTCACCCCTCCGTCTTTCCCAGCCAACACCTCTGAGGGATGACGCAGATCATACGACAACTGAGGTCATAGACCTCCATAACAGAGCTGCTAGCACAGCCCCTACACCCTCACCAGGCTCCGTCATCTCTCAGCTACAATCTATCTTCCAAAAGATCATCTCAGCTAGCACCACCATACCTAAACTTCTACAAGAAGGTAAGAGCGTTAAAAAAGACAATAAAAATGCATCCGTTAAGCACGCTATGAGTGCGGTCGAACTGTCTTCTGAAGGACTAAGCCTACTGGAACGGCTGTCAGAATGGCAGCTGCAGCAGCAGCCCATAAGCGCTAACACCGACGAACAAAGGCCCAATATACCTGACTTGGGACACCTCAGCCGCACTCGGGAGCACCCAGTCACAAAGGGAGAAGTCCAGGACATCGTAAGTAAGGCTGTTAACGACCTTAAACAAGCCCTGCGCACGGAAGTAGGTAAGGCTGCAATCAGCCCCAGGATCGTTGGAGGGCCCTCATACGCACAAGTTGCAGCCTCCACTACTGCCGCTGACCCTAAGCCGGTCCACCACGCTAGCCTGCACGCAATGATCGTGGAAAAACGAGAGGGCCCCGCCTCATCCCGCGAGGAAATCAGTGACCTCTTCCGCCGCAATATCTCCTTCCGCGACACCCACTTTGCACCGGCGAGAATGGTTCCCACAAAAAACAATCAACTGCGCATCGAGTTTGAAACCAAAGAGCAAAGGGACACTGCTGCGGACAAAATCAACAACAGCCGCAACCTGAAAGCCAGAACCCTGCAAAAACTCAAACCCATGCTAGTTATAAAAGGCATACATCGCGATACCGATAAAAACGAACTCTCCACCATCATCAAGACGCAGAACCCAACAATAAATAGGGTATCCACACAGGAATCGGACATTACGGTCAGATACACCCGAGACAATCGACGTACTAGGGTCCTCTACAACGCCATCCTCATGGTCACACCAGCTGTATGGCACGAAGCGATCAAACTGGGCAGAATAAACGTCGACCACCAAAGGGTGTTTGTTGGTGACTACTGCCCACTTTTGCAGTGCTACAACTGCCTGCAATTTGGACATTTAAAGGCCAAGTGTGAGGCACAGACCAGATGCTGCTCTCACTGTGCCTCTAGCGAACATGTATTCACAGACTGCCCAAATAAAAACGACAAGCAAATCATCAAATGCGCTAACTGCTCCAAAGCTGGTAAACCATCTAACCATTCAGCCACTTCCGCAACCTGCCCTCTCCATACAGTCATGTGCGAGCGCGTTCGCTCCATGACCGACTATGAAATACAACATCCAAAATAGATCGACCTATTACATCTAACCCAACAACCTCTACTCACACCATTACTAGCAATCTGCGATGTATTCAAATAAACCTGGCCAAAAGCAGAAATGCATGGCATGAACTCTCCCTCCACTTAACACAAACCAAACCCGAACTCGTTTTCATTACAGAACCCTACCTCAACAATAACAATACACTCAAACCTCCCTCTGGCTACCACGTTTACCAATTCCAGACCTCTCGCCCTGTCAAAGCCTGCATCCTTATTAGAGACAATTCATTCAGCGCCATAGGCATCACAAATCACTCTGACTCAAACCTCTGCATCATACAAATTAGGAACGGAAGAGGACACAAGATCTACCTCATCTCTACTTACATTGAACCTCGCTCCGACGAACATCAGATACTACACAAATTAGAACTATTCCTTAGGGAGGTAGCAGGATCCACAGTACTCATTACCGGTGACTTCAACGGACATCATCCCCGTTGGGGCTCACCAGACACCAATCAAAGAGGGGGCGAGGTCTTCGACCTGGCGGTTTTATATAGTCTACAGGTTTGCAATGTAGGAAACACCCCTACATTCAACACGGTGACTCACGGCCAACCCCGAAGCTCTATTATAGACCTTACACTTACCAGCATCAACTCCAGGATCAATATATCCGAATGGGCAGTTGATGCTGGCATTTGTCCCTCATCTGACCACAGCGCTGTGCGCTTCACCACACACCTCAGTAACTTCACACCAACTAAACCCAAGAAGCTCACTACCTACCGGTATGATTGCTCACACATCAAATGGGAGCAAGTCCGTTTACCTTTCGTCACGGAAATGAATCGACTACTCCCGGACCAACCTAACTTCCAAAGTATTGACTGTCACCTACTTAACCAATACGTCGATCAGTTCACCGGTGCTATTCAAGAGACGTGCGACAAAGTGCTACCCAGATCCACCAAAACGTCACGACGCGCTCCTTGGTGGAACGAGGAACTTCAGGCTCTCAAGAAAGCTGTTATCAAGAACCACCATGCTCTTGCTAAAGCCGCCAACCGACAGCGTCCGCTGGAAGATCTAGTGGCTGAACGTGACCGTCTCAGGCGTGCATACTCAGACGCTTTCTGTGCGGCCTCTACAGAACATTTTAAAGAATTCTGTGGCCGTCAGAAACGAGAGGACGTCTGGTCGGTCACGAATAGACTACTCAAAACTAGACCTCTAACCCAAGCACCTGCTACTTTGAAACTGGATGAAGGCACCTACACTAAAGATGCCAAAGATACGGCTCGAGCTCTGCTAAACCAGTTCTTTCCTGACGACACCACTGACAGTACGCCCGAGCAGTTTGAGGCGCGCACCGCCATGAGCAGATCCCCGGACACTCCGACGGAGCCCCCCTTCACTCTACAAGAGGTAATCAACGGTCTTCGTAATATGAATCATAAAAGGGCACCTGGCCTTGATCACCTCACGGCGGACATCTGCCTCAGGGTTGCTGAGTGGTTCCCGACGGAGACACTAGGCTTGTTTAACTGCTGCCTCCGACTAAAATACTTCCCCAAGCTATGGAAAATGGCAATAGCGAAAATCATACCGAAGCCTGGAAAGGATGATTATTCGCTACTAAGCAGCTTCAGACCCATAGGATTAATAAATGTATTCGGAAAGCTACTGGAGCGACTGATTGCGGACAGACTCACCCATCACCTCAACGTCACCGGCTACAGTAATCAAAAGCAGTTTGGATTCAAAACACAAACCTCTACTGTTCAAGCAATAAACTGCGCTCTAGAGGCCATCAAAACTGCCAAGACTAGAGGGGAGCAAGTCATCGCGGTCTCCCTCGACATTAAGGCGGCCTTTGATAGAGCCTGGTGGCCCGCCATCTTCCGTAGGCTGCGCGAGACTCACTGCCCTAGCAACATTTATGACCTTCTGGTGAGCTATGTGGAGGACCGAGAAGTCTGCCTCAGCCTCGCTGATTGTAAAGTTAGCAAGGCCATGTCTCGGGGTTGTGTCCAGGGCTCCGTCATTGGTCCACTGCTATGGAATCTGATCTTGGATCAGCTCTTATTTCTACCAATGCCGGATGGATGCAGCCTGCAGGCCTATGCAGACGATGTCCTCCTCGTGGCTCACCACAATAATACACAGCAATTGGAGAGCATAGTTAACACCGCCCTCACGCTAATAACGAACTGGGGCGTTAGCGTGAAGTTAGACTTCGGCCCTCAGAAAACACAAGCTATAGCCTTCACCGACAAAGCCAGAAACTGTCGCATCTATGCCGGACAGACAAGACTTCTATTTGTAGAGGATATTAAATATCTGGGGCTCATCATTGACCGTAAAATGCGCTTCATCAAGCATGTTAACTACATTTGCGAAAAAGCCAAAAAGGTCTATGCAAAGCTCTCCCTGTTCATCCGCCCCACCTGGGGAGTTAGCGCTGCCAACGTCCAAACCATTTATCTTCAAGTTATCATCCCCATCATCTCATATGCAGCAGGGATATGGGAAAGAGCTCTCAAATACAAATGCGTCCACAAAAAGCTCCTTCAGACTCAACGCCTCTTCGCAATAAAAATTGTCCACGGATTCCGCACATTAAGCACCGCTGCCTCCATTAGCATAGCGAGACTCGACCCACTGCCCGCCAAAATCGCTGCCATCGCCGATGTGGAAATTTCAAAACTACGCGGACACTCATCCTTTCTACCTGACGATACGCCTCTCGAAAAACCATGCTCACCAGCCGAACTGCTTCACCCTTCAAGTAGAAAGGGAATTGAATACGTGGAGGTCACCTCCAGCGAAGACCTTGCCCAGCTTGATGCCACAAACAGTTGGCACATCTACACGGATGGTAGTAAGCATGATGGAAAAGTGGGAGCTGCATTTGTGGTCTACGATCCAGCCGGAAGGTTAGTCCACTCTAAAAAATACAAGTTGCACGACTGCTGCTCGGTTTACCAGGCTGAGCTTTTTGCGCTCCTGGGAGCCTGCGAATACGCAGTTGCAAAACATCTACACAACGTGGTTATCCTGTCAGACAGCAAATCTGGACTAACGGAACTGTGCAACCCCAATACGATAAACCAGCTGGGCGTACGGATCCATAAGATCCTGCTCACGGCCCACATGGCCGGTCTCACGGTCTCGTTCGTCTGGATCAAGGCCCATATTGGACTGGCAGGTAACGAGATGGCTGACACCCTGGCCAAAGCAGCCGCCAACCTCCACGCCGCCCCACACTTTAACCACACACCAATCAGCTACATTAAATTAAACCATAGAAATAATTGTAAACAGGCTGCCAAGGACCTATACACAAACCAGGATAACTGTGCATACACAAAAACGCTTCTCCCAACCTTCGAGGACCTAAACAATTACCTAGATCACGTCACACCAACCTTCGCAGTCACTCAGCTCCTCACTAACCACGCATATCACCGGCAATATCTAAATAGATTTAACATTTCTCCTACCGACACCTGCCCATGTGACAGTGCAACGACCCAATCCTGGCAACACCTCCTACGGGAATGCCCCAGATTCTCTGCACAAAGACAGAACCACTTAACTGCCTGTAACATACTTAACATCGAACCCTTTCAATTACTGGACATCATCAAAACAGAAACCACTACTAACACCTTTCACAATCTTGTCACATACATAGTCAACAATCTCAAGCAGTTTAACAAATAAACTCCACTTCCACATTCTACAAGCGACCTCTCACAAATCCCTACCTACTCTACTTTGCACAATCTCTCGCCAGTACTCTATCGACCATAACATAACATTACCCCCACACACGCACATCCCTATATCACTATGTTCCTCATCATTATATACCTTTCACTCAGAACTGCTCATAAAATTCGTTGTTTCACCGACCCCTTATTATGCCTTATAACATTCCACATCGTTTGATGTGCCACACTCCCCATTACACTTAAACAATATAGTGTCTATTCTATTTCCACAATATTTCCTGCGGCTGCCAGTGATGGGAAAACTGTGACCCACCAACATTTCCACAGTCAGGTGGGGACTTTCACACGTAAGAAGGGATGGTGGCAGATGAATCTATACACACAAAATTAACCGCTAGTCAAATGCAGTGAATTCCAACACAACACTATACCTATAATTGATACCACAATAACCCAATTATAACACCCCATGGTAATGACATACAAAACAAACTCACTCATGTTACGGGATCACTACAATTAACTAAACTAAACTTTCCTTACAGTCACATACACTCACAACATACATACATATACACACACTATAAAAAATCGATTAAAATGGCCATAGTACTTTACCCACACATCCACCAGCCACGCTCACTACCGAAGTACGCAAACACACATTCATCTACAATACCTTACCAGTAACAGAGCTAATACACCAACTTACACTCACGCGGATCTCATACTACTCACCCACACACATTAACGGACCCCACCCAGGGGGGGGGCTACCACAACAAAAACGATCACGCTTGACACTTTTTCGAGCACAAATCGACAACTCACAACACTATCCAATAGTCATAAAAATTTAATGGCTTTTTAGTTTTTCACTCATAACTCATCAACCACTCAATCAAATCTTTACCTTCAAAAAGAATATGATAAACGAGTACTTTCCACACAGATTTCATGCACTCTATTTAACCGCAATGCAAAACTCATTGAGTTACAAACACTGGCTCGATAACAGCTATCATGCGCATAGGGGTGCGCCCGAGCGGGACGGCCGCACGGACACACACGATACGGGACGACATGGGACAAAAACAACTTTGTATAGAAAATCCAGATTATAGTATAGCTCATGCACGCTATAACTCCATATAGTTACTTGACATATATGGAACTTATAACTAATGCAACAACCGCTCTCCGCTATAATCCTGGGGTCACATATCAATATTATCTATAACTTAACATTCACGCTTATCTACTTATTCAACGACATTCGATTACTTAATCTCATGTTACATCTACACAACAATATCTACTTTACAACATAATTTAATTACACTCACACTTTTATGTATAGCTACACCCAACCCAACAAACCAACTTATAATGCTTCGTCTTATCACCAACACTCATATACACCTTACCACTTTACTAACTTTATATTTCCCCACTACACACTCACGCCCTATCTCATTGATAATATAAAATAATCTAATCATGATACTATGGGACAACTTGGGACGGTTCATACCCAATACCGATTCACGCTTGACACTTTTGCGGGACTTGACACACTAATCCCGCCCCTAGTTCGCCGGGGCCACTTACAACCTTGTCACAATAGAAAAGAATGGATTTCGACTCATATCTTTACCTTGTTACATTATATAAAAATTTCAACCATTTACACAAATTAGTTACACATTTGCACAACCATACCACCTAACAGATTGGCTTTAAGTACCATACTTTTGATAAAAACTAAGATTTATAACTTCCTTTTGTTCTCAAACCAAACGTCGGGTACGAACATCGCACAACCCGGAAATTCTCACTTTTGCGCACTTTGCAACTTCATGGGCGTCATAAATTCATAAACATAACCTATCCGTTTTTTCGCCTAATATACACCTGATCACTTAGTTATTAAAACTTTTGGTACTCCCGTGCTACAAAACTTATATATACCGAACCTACACTATTATAACTGATTATTTCCAATTCATCACAATAAAAACACACTTTAAATATATATTCAGCATCAGAAAAATAATACACATATACTTCAGCACATTTAAACCATCGTACACTAACTTTAGTTAAATAAGTTTTCACTTTCACTTTCCCCTGAAAGTGTAAATTCTTAAGTTGCCACATTCTTATAATTAAATTTAAAATCGTCTCAAAAACATAGAATCCGCCTGTCTAAGATTGAAACTTGATGAAATTAGATAAACCATAAACCTTACCACACGTACAAATTGAAACCAAACTTATCCGACCTCTATATCTGAAGTTATCACGCAAACACTAAAAGGCGGACTTATACCAAACACTTTCGACTTAATATGGGACATAACTTAAACAATTTGGCCTTCTAGAGACGGGAATAACGCAAACTAGACGTAACTTAACGACTATAACACATATTTTCTTGAACAGAACCAATCAGTCATTCATTCACTGCATTTTAATGTTGTGAAACCTTTACTCCTCTCACTTCTTATACAATCAAAATTATATCGCATTCACATGCTTACTTAGTAGCTAAGGCTTACACTTTCACCACTACAGCTAGCAAAACCTAACAAATTAAATATTCTTAACATCATCCAACAACACTTTCTATTCTGAGCACTAATCCATCAAGACTAACCACACTCGACGAGCGCGCTCTGGCGGCCAATGGCGTGAAACTCCCGGCACTACCCAGGCATTGCCTAGAATTCTATGACAGTATATAGTGGGCGGAAGTTCCTCCGCTCACGCAGAGATGGCGTTACTATAGACGCTGTCTCCTCCGTACTTACGTTACAAAACTGAGCACCACAACCATAACAACCTAGATCTCCTCTTACTTTACCATTTTGAACATCCGTTTAGTGACCTCACCTACATATTTATTACCTAAGACACGATCCCCTGGCCAGACCAACAGCGCTGCCTGTTGAGACAGATCGGAACTTTAGGGGATGCGTGATCGGCGCTTGCCGTAACGACTTCTTTGTGTTCTGCTTATCTTCACGGGTCCACTAGGTGACCGCTAGGTGGCGAGAAGGTGATTCTGCTTATGGGAACAACAGGGCACACTTTAGGGGAGTTACAATGTACAGCTAACCATATTAGTGTTTAAAGCACACATATTAATTGTAGAATCCAAACGATAAGCTAGATTAAAGTCCTAACTTACGATAACAGTGCCGCCACCTGCCGGGTAGTGGCGGAACCGTAGCGTCAGTGCTGTTTGCTTGCCGTGGGCTAGGTTCTACTAACTCTTTAGAGGCAAAGTCACCCCACCGCATGGCGGCGCTGCTGGTTTTCTCTGACCAAGTTATTCGACCACTATAACACATCGTCTTAATCACATAAACAAGTCATCCAATATTGGAACATCGAATCAATTAAGCCAATTAAATCACTATTTTCCGCTTTATGGAAAGTAATACTGTCACTCCTCCTCTCACTATGCATATAATCATCATTCTACTGAATACAACTATTTTCATGCACCAATATATTCATACCTAACACTTGACGAGCGCTCCCCAGCGGCTATGGACAGGAAACCCCCGGTAACGCTTGAGAACCACAAAAAGATGTACACAGTGGCGGTTCCCCCGCTCAAGCAAAGATGGCGCTACTGTAGACGCTGTTATCTCGCTGCTCACATTACAAAATTCAGCACTATAACTTTGGAAACTTAGATTTTCTCTTACTTTACCACTTAGAATATCTGTTTAGGGACCCCACCTACACATCTATTACTTAAGACATCATCCCCCGGCCGGACCGGCGGCGCTACCTGTTAAGAATTACCGAAACTTCAGCTTGCCGTAACGACTCCTTTGGATTCTGCTTGTCTTGGCTGCTCGGTGGCTGCTGGGTTGCGCGACGGAGATTCTGCTAATGGAACAACAACAGCACACTTTAGGGAGTCTACAATGTACAACTAACTATATCAGTACATAAAGCACACATATTGATTGTAGAATCCAAATGATATAGCTAGATTTAATTACAAACTTACGATAACAGCGCCGCCACCTCCCGGGCAGTGGTGGAAATGTAGCGTCGGCGCTGTTTGCTTGCCGTGTGTTAGGTTCTACTAACTCTTTGGAGGTATAGTCACCCCACCGCAGGGGGGCGCTGCCGGCACTCACTGACTAAGTTAATATGACTACAATCAACACAATGTCTTAATTCCATAAACAATTAAGCCAATCTGATCTCTATTCACCGCTTTATTCTCCGCTTTATTGAAAGTTATATTGTCACTCCACTTCTCACTATGCATAATAATATTACAATCATTTTACGGAATTCCATTCATACCAAACACTGGACGAACGCACCCCAGCGGCCAGGGACGTGAAACTCCCGGCAATGCGCAATGCTCAAATTCACAAGAAAGACGTAGACAGCGGCAGTTCCTCCGCTCACGCAAGGATGGCGCCGCTGTCGACGCTATTTTCTTGCTACTCACCATACATAACTCAGCAACACTACTATTACAACTTAGATTTTTCCTTAATTTATCACTTAATAAATCTTTTTAATGACCTAACCTACATAACTGTTACCTAAGACATAGTCCCCGGCTGGTACGATGGCGCTGCCTTTCGGGGCCGGTCGGAACTACAGGGAATGCGTGACCGGCGTTTGCCGCAACGACCCCTTTGGGTTCTATTTGGTCTCGCTTGGTTGCTAGGTCGCTGCTAGGTGGCGCGACAGCGACTCTGCTAACGGGATCTACAGGGCATACTCTAGGGACTTTAGGGGTTTTACAATATACATTTAACCATATTTGTACATAAAGCACGCATATTATTTGGAGAATTCAAAGTATAATGCAAGCTTATATCTCAAACTTACGATATCAGCATTGCCACCTACCGGGCAACGGAGGAACCGTGAAGCCGGCGCTATGTGCTTGCCGCGGGTAAGGTTCTTACCCTGTAGATTCACAGTCACCTCACCGCACGGTGGCGCTGCTGGTTTTCACCGACTGACTCTCTATGATTATTATAAACTAATTGTCCTAATCTATATATATAAGAGAAAGTCGTGTTGGTTACTTCACTTGTAACTCAAGAGCGGCTGAACCGATTTAGCTGAGGATTGGCGGGGAGGTGGTTTGGAGCCGGGAGAGGGACATGGGATACTTTTTATCCCGTTCGACATCATTCCCGTGTGACTTGACATGTGGCGTCAGTCGCTATATAACTGTGTTTCTATTTGCGGTTGTTGCTGGTGAATGTGCGTGGGCCAACGTCATTTGAGTCGCTACGAACTGTTAATGGTGTGGTGTTCCCAGCGTATCGTGCTGCATGTGGGGGGTTGAGGTTATTGGAAGGCGATGGTCATTGGGATGCGACGGTCGCTGGGGCCATTATCTGTGCATCTCCGGGTCAGATGCGCACATTATTCGCTGTCATAATTTCGACATGTTTTCCATCGAACCCATGTGGCCTGTGGCACGGATACAGGGATAATATGTCGGAAGATGTTTTGCATCGGGTTCGTGTCGGTTCCAGAAGTCACGATGTTGAGATGAATGAGGAGATGCATAGTCGTGCTTTGCTCTTGATCGAAGATGTGTGTTGCCTCGTGTGCGGTGATTTGTTGATCGGGTTGGGAATGCCAGCACCATGTCGTGGGGTGAGTGACGCGTTTGGTCGAGAATTGGAGCGGGAACGTGAATGTGATCACCGGGAGTTAGATTTAGTGGTTCAAGCGAATGTACCCCTGTTGAATTACCAACAAAAGAGAGTTTATGATACTTTGATGGGGGCAATCGATGATGAAAATGGTGGTTTATATTTCCTAGATGCCCCTGGTGGAACTGGCAAGACATTCCTCATGTCATTGGTTTTGGCAGCTGTTCGGGCGAGATCTGGCATAGCGGTTGCAGTTGCTTCTTCTGGAGTGGCGGCCACATTGTTGGAGGGATGCCGTGCGGCTCGTTCGGCGTTCAAATTACCGTTAAGTCTTCAAACTGTTGAGGAGCCAACGTGTAATATTGCAAAACACTCAGCAATGGCCAGGGTTTTGGCGGTGTCGAAGGTCATCGTCTGGGACGAGTGCACAGTGGCGCATAAGCGTGCATTGGAAGCGCTTAACCGAGCATTAAAAGATTTGCGCAATGACTCGAGATGTTTTGGAGGAGCGGTGGTTTTGCTTTCTGGTGATTTCCGCCAAGTGCTGCCGGTGATTCCGGGATCTACGGCTGCCGACGAAATGAACGCTTGCCTCAGGTCGTCAAGTCTATGGCGCCGTGTGGGGGGGCTGCGGCTGGCAGCAGGCATGAGAGTTGCATTGCTTGGTGATACATCTGCTGAAGATTGCTGCTAGCTGACCCGGCGAACTTTGTTCCGCCTTAATGTCAATAAATAAGCATTTTTTTTTTTTATTGGAAAAAATACAAAAAAAATTAAATTTCTACATCAATCATTCATAATTATTTCTGTATTTTAGTACATAGGTTGCTCTTCATTTAAGTACCTTGTGATACACGACATTTTTTGTTTTATTATCAGGCGCAAAAACAAACAACGCAGATGGTCTTCCGACCCGTGAACATGCCACGTATAATTGACCATGGGAAAAACATGAATGTTCTAGATTTAAACCACAAACTTTTAAGGATTGGCCTTGTGATTTGTTGATGGTCATGGCAAATGCAAGACGTATCGGAAATTGAAGTCTTTTAAATTCAAACGGCATATCGGTTGGGATCATCGGTATCCTCGGAATGAGAACTTGCTCACCTTTGAATTTTCCTATCATTATCGTAGCGTAAATTACATTGTTCATCAATTTTCTAACCATCAAACGCGTACCGTTGCACAGTTTTGGTTGGTTTATGTTTCGAAGCATGATTACTACGGAGCCAACCTTTAGGCGTAAATTGTGCGGTGGTAAGCCAGGCACGTCCAAAGAGTTTAAAAATTCAATTGGATAGTTGGTGGCTTCATCTTCATTTGTGACGCAGTCAATAGATTTGAATGAATGCATTGTTCCAATGATCTTATTTTGAATTATGTTGTTTAGGTCATCTACATCTTTATTCTTAGCCGCTAAAATTGCTCGCTCACTCATCCATTCATAATTTTTGTAGTTAGAAATAATTTCTGGAAATACATTGTTGATAAGTTCGTCTTTTGATGAGACAAAATTACAGAAATTATTTGGAAATGATATTAATCCGCTCGATTCATCGACAGGTACTTGACCATTACCGATAGTCAGCAATTGCTCCGATTACATATAAATAAGCATACCCAATATGGTAATCTATCTAAGTTACAAAAAAGTACTAATCTTCTTACACTGTAATCAACCTTGTCTGAGCCTTACATCTAAGCTACCTAACGACGAAAACAAATACCGATAGACGTACCTGTACCTTTATATTCGTCACTACTTTAACGCAGCATTATATAAAACTAGCTGACCCGGCGAACTTTGTTCCGCCTTAATGTCAATAAATAAGCATTTTTTTTTTTTATTGGAAAAAATACAAAAAAAATTAAATTTCTACATCAATCATTCATAATTATTTCTGTATTTTAGTACATAGGTTGCTCTTCATTTAAGTACCTTGTGATACACGACATTTTTTGTTTTATTATCAGGCGCAAAAACAAACAACGCAGATGGTCTTCCGACCCGTGAACATGCCACGTATAATTGACCATGGGAAAAACATGAATGTTCTAGATTTAAACCACAAACTTTTAAGGATTGGCCTTGTGATTTGTTGATGGTCATGGCAAATGCAAGACGTATCGGAAATTGAAGTCTTTTAAATTCAAACGGCATATCGGTTGGGATCATCGGTATCCTCGGAATGAGAACTTGCTCACCTTTGAATTTTCCTATCATTATCGTAGCGTAAATTACATTGTTCATCAATTTTCTAACCATCAAACGCGTACCGTTGCACAGTTTTGGTTGGTTTATGTTTCGAAGCATGATTACTACGGAGCCAACCTTTAGGCGTAAATTGTGCGGTGGTAAGCCAGGCACGTCCAAAGAGTTTAAAAATTCAATTGGATAGTTGGTGGCTTCATCTTCATTTGTGACGCAGTCAATAGATTTGAATGAATGCATTGTTCCAATGATCTTATTTTGAATTATGTTGTTTAGGTCATCTACATCTTTATTCTTAGCCGCTAAAATTGCTCGCTCACTCATCCATTCATAATTTTTGTAGTTAGAAATAATTTCTGGAAATACATTGTTGATAAGTTCGTCTTTTGATGAGACAAAATTACAGAAATTATTTGGAAATGATATTAATCCGCTCGATTCATCGACAGGTACTTGACCATTACCGATAGTCAGCAATTGCTCCGAGAAATCTTCAGCAGATGTATCATTGAGCAGTGCAACTCTCATGTTTGTTGTCAGTTGCAGTTTCTTCACATGGCGCCATGGATTTGACGATTTGAGGCGGGCGTTTGTTTCGTCGGCAGCCGTAGATCTTGGAATTGCTGGCAGTGTTTGGCGGAAGTCACCAGAAAGTAAAATCGTTGCTCCTCCAAAACATCTCGAGTCATTGCGTGAATCTTTTAATGTTCGGTTGGGTGCTTCTAATGCACGTTTATGCGCCATTGTGCGTTCGTCCCAGATGATGATTTTCGATACCGCTAAAACTTTGGCCATTGCTGAGTGTTTTGCAATATTACACGTTGGTTCTTCAATGGTTTGAAGATTTAACGGTAATTTGAGTGCTGAATGGGCCGTGCGGCATCCTTCTAACAATGTGGCTGCTGTTCCGGAAGAGGCGGCTGCAACCGCTATGTTGGATCTCGCCCGAACAGTTGCTAAAACTGGTGACGTGGGGAATGTCTTGCCGGTTCCACCGGGGGCATCTAGGAAATGTGGACCGCCATTTTCATCGTCGATTGCCTTCATTGGGGTGTCATAGGCTTTCTTTTGTTGGTGGTTCAACAGGGGTACATTCGTTTGAACTGCTAAATCTGATTCCTGGTGATCATGTTCGCGTTCCCGTTCCAATTCTCGATTGAATGCGTCATTCATTTCACGGTGTGGTGCTGGCATTCCTGACCTGATTAATAAATTGCCGCACATGGGGTGGCACATGTCTTCGATCAAGAGTGAAGCGCGATTGTGTGTCTCCTCATTCATCTCAGTATCGTGGTTTCTGGAACTGACGCGAATTTGATGTGAGATATCTTCTGACATATTATCCTTGTATTTGTGCC